>JAKUCM010001691.1:0-23012 GCA_023374145.1 Lepidium sativum
TGTATATATAAAAGAGAGGTTGGTAAAAACAAGTGCACACTTATTATGTAGTAGTATAGTAAAAAGAATTTAAGACAATGAGTTCAAAATTCTATCGTATAACCGAGGACAGGTGGTCAAGTGGTGTAATCATTTTACAAATTTTTAAAGTATCAGGGATCGAGCTCTTTACCTACAGTTGTAAGAGTGAAATTTAAAAGTTAGTAGTGTAGTTGACAAAAAAAAATTCTTTCGTATATTGTGAAGCATTTAAAGAATTTTAATTGGTTTTTTCTAAGAACTTAACATTGCCGTAGTACGCTATGACTTGTGTTATAAAAAAGGGAGCCAAATATATAATTATTTACCATATGTTTATGTATGTATATTGATATATACATATAGACATAAATGTGGTTGATGAGAAGAATGGGATCTAAAACTGATCATTGCATTTAGAATTCAGACATTACAAGACGCGTGTGTTACTGGTTAGTTCATAGAGATGTGTGCAATGTTTTAGTTTATTGTATTTATGAATATAAATCAATAAATGTGTTAGGGCAAAGAGTGAACAAAAGCTTATGAAAAAAAGGGAATAGAAGAGACACGAAAGACGAGAGAGATACCTATGAACCAACCAAGACTCTTGTGTTCGTATATTTAAATCTAGTTTTATTAACAAATAATAGTCCTTAATTTAATGTTAAAATCTATAACAAAAGTATAAATAAACACACCAATTTGTTTAATTTTTGACAACTTTGATGCTTTTGTTTCACCCGACAAATCGGCACCTTTTAGGGTTTTCATTACCTGTTTCTCCCCTGAAGACAAATCCCTTTTTTCACCACCATCAATTTACTAACTCTTCATTATATTTATAATTACTTTATTAATTGATTAAGTACCTTTCTTGGAATTAACGAAAACTCATCATTTTTAACTCGACAAGAAAATTAGAATTTTGGGGATACAAGAGGGAACCACTGGTTGTTGTTTGATTATTCCTTCCTCTTAAAATCTCCTCTCTCGACACTAACCCTAGTTTTTAATTAAACTAGTGTTTTTTTTTTGGTATCCAAGTGTTGATATCATTTGTATAAGTAGGACTATATATGATACTAACATAGATATTAATAAGTTTTACCTTAATTTTGTTGAGAAATAGTTTGTTGTTCAGTCATCAGTACTGTGTGTCAACAATTGAATCAGCAATATTTCATTTATATATAATATCATGTAATTACTTTAGAATAAAACTAATTTCAATCGAGAGAATAAACATTTAGTTATTTGACTAAAAAAGTTTATTGATATGCTTAACTTTGATTATTAATAAGTTGGTTGGTTAAAATACCTAATATACCAAGTGTTGTTTTTTGAAAATTCTTATGTGTGAGATACTTGCCGACATAACTATTTGAGACAAAAAAATCATTTTGTTCTTTTTGTTTTGGATAATTAGAAAGCTTCAAATCTTTAATTTATAATTTTTTTTTGTCAACGGTATTATATTATATTACGAAGAGAACAAGAAAGTCCGTTTTGTAGTTCAAATGTCTCAGTACAACAGATGAAAAAAACAAGGAAAAAAAAGAATTTAGCCTAATAAAATCTTCATGATATGGCAAAAAAGCTGGCTTCCTTTTTCTAAAATCAATGGCAAAACAACTCAAACTTAATATTTTTACTTCGAGAGATTTATCGTTGAACCGAAACCGCTTGGTAGATAATTTTTTTATTATACCATTAGGTCAACCGATATTACATTATGTTTTATATTTTCTAATTCAAAACTAATTGTGAGCAGAGTAGATTGACTCGTAATTTTCTTGTATACTAAACTTAACATGCAAAATTTTAATATTTTAGAAAATAATATCTAAAATTTGACCACTCATCCCTATCCCTAGAATAGCATCTTAAGAAGTTACATTGGACTCTAACTAGCTGTCTTTTTATATAAGTGTTGTGTCATACGGACCCGACCGGTACTACTCACATTTGGGACTCTTCAATGAGCTATTTCCCAAAGATCTTCATGATACTAGCTTACCCTTATATAACCATCAGAGTCAACTATTGATCTATCCCAAATTTGGTTTAAAGTTGTCTTACATGATTTTATAATGACTTTGTTTTTATAAAACATGAGTTTTTAAATTCAGACAAACATACTTCTTAGTGCTTATTTTCAAGATCAACTAACCGAAACCTAGTTTTAAAATAAAAAATCACTCCGTGGATATCTTTATTTCGGAATGCCAAAGAAAAATGAGAAAAAGCCCAAAAAAAAGCAAAAAAGAACATAACTTCCGATACGATGAACAGAATAGAACCATATCGAAGTCTTCATAGCTTGATTTGCTTTCCTCCTAGCTGGATGGGTTTCTTGCTTTCTGCCTTGATTGAGCTTTGGTTTTTCGTAATCGACAGAATTCAATACATAAACATCCCGACTGATCTACTATATGTGGTTATGCAATTTTTTAAGTTCAAATTCTAGTGGGAAAAGTTATTTAACCATTTCTTAGATTTCTTTTCATATATATTAATATGATATACGATGATAACATACAATTTGAAATGGGGTTTTTACTAATTCGTAATATCTGTCAAACCCAAGAAATCATGAATAGATAGACCAATGTTTGTCTAGATACCATCATTAGTTTATAGTATTTCAGTTTAGATGTGACGAATATCAACAATATCTTTTGGATTGTTTGGATTTTGACTAAATGATATGCTTGTAAAAGTTACAATATTATATTATTAAGCAAAAACTTTGTTAAAAGAAAACTCGAGTATAAGACACAAAGATAAGACGGTCTCATATATATATTATCATCACGACTTATATAAAAATTAATAGAAAAAAAAAAAGAAAGAAAAAGAACATGAGAAAGTGGAATCTCTCAAAAGATCGAAGAGACAGATTAACAACTCTTTCGTCCTAATTATAATTATTAAGCCGCTTCAGTCCAAAATCAAGGCCATTTCCACATTTATATCTATAAACTCTCTGAATTTATAACTATGCGACGTGACTAATAATATAAATCGGAATATTTTTAAATCAATTAGTTAATATAACCCACCTAACATTAATAAAAGTTATATCATATGATATAGAAACCTCCACGACATTTATAAAATACTTATAAAATCAGATATGAGTGGATACATATAAAATCAAATCTTAAAAAGCATCTAAATTACTAGTGGAATTTTAAAAATAAATATAAAAAATATGTCAAAACGATACACTTAAGATTGAGTTTGACAACAAAAAAAAGATGATTTTTAGTAGGTTAAACACAAAAGATTAGGTTGTCTCTTTATTTGAGCTTCCCAAGAAAAGAAAAAAAAGACACACATCCCAAGATTCCTCTGCCGTCGCCGGAGCCACCGTCCTCCTCCGTCATCTCAAAAACTTATTTTTGCCCTAACACCAAGAAATCACTTCATACATCAATTTAGAGTTTTGTTTTTCTTGTGTAAAGTGAGAAATTCTGGTTATTAGGTAAGTACCAAGTCTGAAAATGTTATTTCCATGATGAAACTGAGAAGAGAAGACGATTTTTCCAACCAAGGAACAAAGAATGATTAAGAAGATGAAGTTTGTAACCTTCTGAAGGATAATGAAGTCTAAGAAGAAGCTTAGCTTGAGAGAAAGCAAAGCTTCCAATAGGAACATTAACAAAACCAAGTCTCTTCATCATCTCTTCCCAAACTTCAAATCTTCTATGTCTTTGCTTTCTCTCAGCTTCTTCTGTTGCTACAATATCCAAAATCTCCTTACCAAACCATCTTTGTTCCAACGTTAATCTCTCTCGACTATTTGGTGGCAAAGTAGCTTCCAATGAGTCAAAAATCCCCATGTAATGATCCATTGCTTCAGAGAATCTATTCAAAAACGAATGATCTCCATGATTAGCTTCTCTCTCAACCATTGTTACAATTCTAGGGTTTAAGCTCTTGATCGCCGACAAGAAGTGATTGATCATCACATCTCCATCGTCGTTAAAGAATTTGTATAGAAAGTGAACACAATTCACGGCGATGGTTTCTCCTTGTACGGCGGAGAGAGCTAACAATCTGATCTGTAACAATAATCCGGCGATATCTTCTTCTACGATCACTAACGTGTGAAACTGAAACTCAAGACCTAATGAATTAGCAAACCGAGTTAACCGATCTCCGGTTCGGTTTAATCCGGTTACGTCTTGACCACATCCGGTTATACGAAGAGATAACGTACGTTGTTGATTATTAGGGTTTGTAGATGATGATGATGATCTTTCAGCTAGGGCTTGCATTAATGGAGGCCATTGAAGTCCTTGTGAGATATCTAAATCAAGTATATGTAAAACTCCTCCGTTATCTTCCATCTCCGTTGCATCAAGAATCGCTTGGTTCGCCGTTAAATGACCAAACCTAATAAACGGCGTTAACTGATTCAACCAAAGATAGTAACAAGACTCGAAATCAGAATTGTTGTTTTTGGTTCTAAACAGAAACTGTTCTTTGCATACACTGCTTGTAAACACCATACTCATCGATGAAGACGTGTTGTTCATCTCCACCGTTGGATTGAATCGTACGGACAAAGCTTGAGTGAAAAGATGAACAAGTCTTTGTGTTGAATCACCATAAGGAGAAGAGTTAAGAGAAAGGATAGAGAGTAAGTTTTGAGCAGCCGTGAAGTTAGACTGAGAGATGAAATCAGCGGCGGTGAAGAGAAGACGACGGAGATGATGTGCGCCGGAGGAAGAGGCGGAGGAGGAAGCAAGGCAAATCGGAGGAGTCTCTGAAACGGTGGCATCTTCAGAAGAGGAACTAGAGGATTTCAAAGAAGTAAGCATTTGAAATAAAGATGCTTTTTAGCAAGAAATGATTCGATTTCTCTCTCGATCAAATGAGTCTTTTTCAATTCTAATACTTAATAATATTTCTATTATTTTCATATTCTTATATAATCCACATTACCTATACTATTTATTTATATATTTATTTTATGGATAGAGATGAAGATGGACCGACCAAGCAATTCAAGGGTCCATCAGAATCCTGAAGCTGGTTTTAGGGTTTTTTATTATATATTAAAAGCTTTACTATTATCACACGTATAGCTTCTTTATTTTTTTTTATAAAGTTCACTTTCTTATTTTCGGTTCATAATCTTTCTAACTTTTAAACTAAAACTAAGAAAACAAAGTAAAACAAACAAAACACTTGAAATGATTCTAAAAAAAGGTGAATCATTGTTCGTATATATATTAACAAATTAAGTTTACTAAAAACAGATCGAAGAAATATTTTTGTTAAGTGATTAATTATTCGTTGTCTCCAAACTCTTAAATTATAAAGCAGATGCTTTTGGTAGCTTTAGACGAATGTCTGTTCTATGCTTTTGACTGTAAATGCGCGGTTCGCAATGGATTATTTTGATATATATAATTGACGTTCATAAAAAAAAAGATTAATTATTTGTTTATTTATTGAATTAGATTTTAGATAATTGAATAATTCTGCACAATAAAAATTGAGCTAAGAATTGAAGAAAAAAAATTGTAGTTAGTCATATAGTTTTAAGTTACAAAATTCATCATTTATAAGCAAATGGCTCTTGCTCATTTGCACAACTAGGAATCGAATCCTCCCATCTATATTATATAAGAATTTGGTTATTGAACCGATCAGTTGTAGCCTAATATAATTTGTCGTTGACAGAAAAAAAAAATTCATCATTTATAATTGATTTTGCATCTTTTGAATTAATATAGTTGCAATCATGAAATCTTTCATATTTTATAAACGTGCACCAAACAAAATAAACCAATTGTGTAGTATGTAGATACTAATCTTTATAAAAATTAAATACATGAAAATAGTTTTATATGAGTCGTATAAAGTATAATTTCTGGATTCACACGTCTTCGTCGACAAGATATACAATATAAATTATGAAGGTGGATCGTGGATGTGGGCCACTGAGCAAATTGATTATGGCATTTGCAGGATTTATGCTTCATAGGTTCCAATTTTAGATGCGTAATTTGGGATTTCTCCTTTCAGATTCTCATGCCAATTTACGAGATTAATTTAATTTTTCTGGCTTAGAAATAAAATAAGAAAAATTAATATAAAATATTAGATGATGGAATCAGAAAATCTTGGGATGTACAAAGAAGAAAAGAGAAGTAGCTTTGCTTGCAAAAATCGAAAAGTTAAACCCCAAATTGCTAACAATTATTACACTTTTTTACTTATTGATTTTACCAAAATGGTAATGCTGCAATAAGATCTTTCCTTCAAGCTTCAAGTGAAAGGATTCTATATTTATATATCTAACTATATTGTGTTTATATACGTATATAACATGCATAGTAAGTGACATATAAGTCCACAAGAGGCATGTGCACTTGCATATTTTGGGATCGAGTCCTCCCGCTTGCATTTGCAAAAACTTGGCTAATTGACCGGTTATTTGTGGTCCAATGTTGGAAAAAAAAAAAAACATGCGAAGCCACAATTAGAGCATCTAATATATAACTAGATTGGAGACAATTTATTGTTCACTTTCTCGTCTGATCTTTTACTATAAATGCAAAGCATCTTGTCTTATGATAAATGCATTTACATACCTTTTTAATATAATATTTTACCTATGTAATTATTCCATCATGCACAAAAGATGCTTTCAAAATTTCAACATTTGAACAGTTTTATTAGTTGATCAATTAGTTCATATGTTTCTGAATTATTCATTGTCAACTTTATTTTTATGTGATGTGTAATATCCAAAATGAAACAGAGTGAAGCTAGATAATTTTATTTTGTCAGTAATTGAATTTAGAAAATCTAGTATATAACCTACATTTTTCTTAATTTATATTATGTAGAGATACACAAATTCCTAGAATCGAATATATTGAAAAAACTATATAACTAAATATTTAATCATTTAATTAAAAATACTTTTAGTTTTGCCTCTATATATTTTGCGTATATATGTACAATTCACCTGAATTTTATGTTTCATTTGCTACTAGTTTGTTTATGAGCTGGTCTTTTGAAAATATCACACCTGATCTATTCAAAAGTTAATAGAATTTGGAGGTGAATTATTAAAAAGGATGGGGAAAATGTGAAGTTGGATCCAAGTCAAATCAAGTTAAAAGAAAGGCAAAATAGATAATAAATATAATTAAGTAACAAAAGTAAATAGTAGTCTACAAAAAAATGAATTAAATTAAGGAGCTGGTAAGAAGAGTAAAGGAGAGAGGAGATGAATTTGCTTTTTAGCAGCCTGGATTACACAATTGTGATCCCATACGCATTTGGTTGCACTCAAATCCAAGCACTTTCTCTTTTGACTTGTCTTGTTTTTTTCTTTAGCTGCTGAATAATTCTAACTATCAAAATAAGAATAACTCATAATTCAAAAAGTTTTTAGAATGAAAACAATAAAAATGAAGGGAAAGGTAATGCCTCTGTCTACTATCACTATGATACTACATTTACGAACAAAAGAGCATCAGCATTAGAGATTCAGGGGAAAAGGTTCTTAGAACATCTCCAACAAAGAGATGTTCATGTTGGATTTCTTAAAATTAAAATATTATTATTTTTTAATTTAATTTATTTTTTATTTAAATTTTAAATTAAAAAAATGTAGTGTCCAATAGAAAGTTGACCTGTGGCAAGAACCCATCTCTTAAAACTTTTTTTTTTTTTTGTCAACTAGCCTACTGACTTTTAAATCCCACTCCTACTCTGCAAGTAGGGGGTTCGATCTCTGGTGTCTCGAGGATTTGTAAAATGACAACACCACTGGGCCACCTGTCCTTGGCCTTAAAACTCTTATTTAAAAACAATTTCTCCTAAGTTTCTTAAAAATAATATTATTTTAATTATTTTTTATAATATTTTAAATTTAAGAACCCCTGTAAGAACCTTTTATTGGAGGTGGTCTTAGGGGAAAAAAAAATTGAGAAAACACGGAGCCAATCAGGGTCCACCATGTGGCGGCCTGGCTCTTAGATAAGAGTCTGCGAGGGACGGGTCCGCCACGTGGTGAATCCTGATTAGCTCTGTGTTTTAGTTTTTTTTTGTTTTTTTTTTTCTGAGAACCCCATGAAATTCTCTGATACCGATGCTCTAAATCGTTAGGATAACACATGGTTTGATCTATCATTCAATTATAATCAAAACATATATATATATATATGTTTCTTATATGTAAAAGAAATAGAAAAAAAGAAGAAGCACGCAATGAAATAAATGAGAGAAGGGAGAGGCAGGAAGTTTAACCCAAAAGATTGGACGAAAGGCTGACACTTTTCCCTTTCTTACTTTTTTCTTCATTTTATTTTTCTTCATATTAAATTATAATATATAGTATTTTTATATATAAGTGTTTCTTTCACTGCCACGTTGGATGGGACATTTTGGATTGAGACTTTTCCCTCCTACTCTCCTCTGCCTTTTTCTATAAATTAATATCACTCGTACGAACATTCTTTTAGTTCCTAATTAATTTGATTTCCTCCATCTTTAAATAATTAGATTTTTTTTGCAATTCACAGAATCTTTGTTGTTTTTTTTTTTTTTTCTCAACAAACCATCCCTAACCATTTCATTTGATTATATAATTAAGGCAAAAACTTTGAACTTTACAAATTTATTATTCAAATACAATTTTATCAAAGGAACTAGCTTGAAATAAGGTGATAGATAAATTTTTCTATGATTAATTTTTTTTTATAACAATTAGATCGGTAAAAACCGATTTATATTTAAAGTTAATATTTTTTATTTTATCGAATATTAATAAAGTAACCACTACTATATGTACTTTTATCTTTTTTTTTTGTCAACTAATCTAATGACTTTTTAAATCCCGCTCCTACTACTGTAGATAGGGGGTTCGATCTTTAGTGCCTTGAAAATTTGTAAAGTGATCACACCAATGGGCTATCTGTCATCGGTTGTACTTCTATTGTTTAGACATAATTTTGATCAAATATTTATTAATAAATATCTTGAATAAAAATTTGATATTTAAATAATCATAAATGAGCAAATGACATCTAGTCTAGTGGCATGTGGTAAGTCCATTTAAAGCAGCGTATTTGCATAACCTGAGATCGAGTCTCTATACCTATATTATGTAGAAATTTGGCTATTGGGGCCGACCAGTTGTACTCCAACATAATTTGCCGTTGACAAAAAAAAATCATAAATGAATGTGAAGTTGTGGTGGTAAATAAGGAAGGAAACATAAATTGGAGAGGGTTTGACATAAAAAAGAGGCACACGCGACAAGCACGTGGACGTCAAGATCCTTGTCAGATCATTCACTCTCAAGTCTCACATGTCAATATGTCCCTAACCTATTTGCATATTTTCCATATTATTTTCCGACAATTTATTTATAGAGAGGATCACGCTGTTGTGTTTCTATCCATTTATTACCTTCTGCAACTCCCATATTTATGATTCAACATCCTTGTCTCTATTTTACCTTAGGGTTTCCATCTTCTTCTTTCATTTGTTTATGATTAAACTTAAGGCCTAATCACTGCCCAATGTCAATACTTGTGAGTAGGCTATGTGAACGTGAATCCGACTCGTATCTCACACATTTATATACCATATTAAACTTTTGAATTTGAAAAGGTCAAAATTCTCAACATGATATTAGTAAAACTTCAATTCTAGAATCAAAATCATTGCTAATTTTTGTTGACAATGACGATCACCGACACTATAACTAGAATAAGAAAGTAGTTTTTCTTTTCTGACTATTTTTTTTTGTCAACATTGGGTCACAAATGGCCGGCCCATTAGCCAAGTTTTTACAAATGCAAGTGAGGGGACTCGATCCTATGATGTGCAAGTGGGCATGCCTCTTGTGGACTTACCAAAGTTTAAATCCATACTTTAATTTCCAAAGAAAGTGAATTTAATAAGGATAGATTGATGGGTTCCTGATTTAGTTAGGTGTGAGACGATGAATTTAAATTTCAGTCTACTGTGTTTAAAGATCTTAGACTATGGATCGAGACTTATCGATGGTTTGATAAAAAAATCATGTTAAATGTTGGAGGTGGCCAACGTCCCTAATCTACTATGGATCCATTACAACATGTCCATTATTTGGACAGTTTAACCCTCACCATATCATGTAGACTTGGCCCATTTACCAGTTTAATGGGCCTTGGCTAAAAAGCCTATGATGAAACATTTAATGAGCCCCGACTAAACTCGCTACACACAGACCTAAACATAGATTTGAACTTAGACTAAAAACCAGATTTGTAAAACTTGCCAATGAAAACTTCGGCATATTTGGCCATCTTTTTTAATATACCACATCTATATAATAGAAGAACAAAACTCAAGTAATTACGTAAATCATCAATTCATGTATATATGAATAACACAATACCGTATTAAGTCAAATTATAACTTAAATTTAATAATTGAAAGAACCAAAAAGCATAAAATTAATCCCTTCAATTCCAAATTGGTCACAAGAAAAGAAAACCAAACTCTTTTTTTCTCTTTAATAAATGTCTTTTAATGAAAACTTTAAGCTCCTGCATAAGGATTAATCTTGGGCTTGTCCTTGACGAGACCACATTGAAGACTTGTCTCCGGCATGTTATACTCATCCCGGAGAGATTTTTCCGGTGACAAAACACTTGCGTATAGTTGCTGTCCCAAGTAACGTCTCTCTGAATTCTCTGATCTAATGTTCCACATTCCACAATTGTCGAATGTGAGCAATATTGCAGCCCAACACTTGGGGAAGACTTGAATTGTGTGTCGACTAACTGCATCTAGAAGGTTATAGTTCTTCCTCTTCTCTGGTGTCCATGTCCCTGGCTCAACCCTATTATTCAATAAAATGTCTAAAATTAGGGCTTAGTAATTGGTTACTTGTGACACAAGGAAAAGGATGTGGAGTGTTACTTACGCTACGGCAAAGAAAGAGTAGCCGTCCAAGTGCCAAGACTGGACACTTCTCTCGTGGTTCTCGAACACAATTTCGATGAAGGTTCGGTGAGTAATGTTAAGAACATTGGGTTCGATCTTGATGTTCTTGATTTGCTCAAGAATTGGATTGTCGGAGATAATGCCATACTTGAAAACTTTATCAACAACGCCAAAGTACTCAGCGAGCTTAAGAGGTGTATCAGGGTCTTTGTGGGAGACTCCATTCAATGCGTACCTAAGCTTACCATCGACCTTTCCTTGAGTGTTCAGGAGCTTGATGGTTCGAGTAATGTTGATCTTTCCATAATGGTATGAGCCCTGTGGGTTAGGTCTAGCTGCACTGGCTGTCAAATTCCACCTGAAAGACCGGAATTGGTTCAAAGACCAAGCCCATCCAACAGGAGCCGCGGGTAGCTGAGAAGAAGCTGAACCTTTACCTCCCTCATAACGGAGGAGACATGTGGTTGTTAAAGGTTTCTTCAAAAATCTTGTGGAAGCCACCATGTAGTAATCTTTAGGTTCTTGGTTCGCAGTGACGATAACTCCAAAGCATTGACCGACATGGACGTCCAATGAGTCATAGTCATTCTGAAGAACATGTGAACCTTCCATCTCAACAAGCTTCAATTTATGGTTTTGAATCCTGAAGTTGAGGGATGCCTTGAGACCCACGTTACAAATCCGAACTCTGTAGGTTTTTCCTTGTTTCAAGGTGAAAAGAGGTTCTCCAGAGCCGTCCAATTTCCCGGATTTACCATTGATGAGAATACCATCTGGACGACCAAGAGTTCGACCACCATCAAGGAAGGTCTTGAGCTGAGTGTGGCTTTTGGTGTACCAATCGTTGATAAGGACAGTGTAGTCATCTTCAGGGTCAGCATAAGGAACCGGGATCAAGAGACGACTGTTCACACGAAGGCCACCAAAGGCACCAGCGGCACGATGCATAACCGTAGTCGGGTAATAGAAGTAGCTACCTATCTGATCCTTTGGTTGGAAATGGTATGTGAAGTTTTGACCCGGAGGGATTGGACACATTGTTCCAGCAGTTCCATCTTGCCATGAGTTCTTTCTATGTTGGATTCCATTCCTGCATGTAAAATTTGTCAAAATAAATTCAACAAGAAGTTGAATACTATATAGTGAGGAATGGTTTAAACTATTTATGGATATGAGCACAATTTTGTGATCTATCTCTAGACTAATTACAAAAAAGTTGGACCCTAAACAAAATTAAATTATAGAGATAACCGACATAAACCTATAATAATTTCAATCGATTTTAAAACTTTGTAAAGAATTTAGACCCCAAACAAAATTTAGATATAAAATTTTTAAAATTCATCCTTATACTAAAATTATATTTAGGACTATTTTTTTCATATACCCGAATCGTTATGGGTTTCGAGCTGTTGTACTTATTGTAGGGCCGGTCCAACAATTACCAAGATATTTACTGGCTTTTAAATCACATTTCTACTACTGCAGATAGGAGGTTCGATCGCTAGTATCTTAAGGATTTGTAAAATGACTACACCACTGGGACACCTGTCCTCGGCTATTAACGAAGATTAAAAGGGAAACAAAATTTGGATTCTAAACATTGAAAAGATTTATTTTGGCTCTAAACATTTACTTAATTTTGCTTATATGGCTTATGCTACTGACCGGTCCTGACTTATTGTTTCGCGTTATAAACTATCATATACACAAATTTAAAAGTGATTGGAAAGTGAAGATCGTTGTGGTCTTAATCTATACATACCAGGTAAGTAAGAAAGGCTCATTAAGATTGTTGAAGACATTAATGATGATGTTGTTGTTGGAAGTTGAGTTGATGTTAGGACCAGGGAATTGGCCATTGATGAGAATGACTTGTTGTGGAACACCTAGAGGAGATGCAGTTCCGTAGGTCACGTTCCACACATGGTGAAAGTAAGGATCCTCTGCTTGGACCATCACGATGGTCGTTGCGACCATGTAAAGGCACACGGTCAAGAGTTTAAACCTTCCCTTCATTAATAATAAACTCTATTATTACTATATATAATAAAAATTGTTTTAAAAGATGATGGGATTGTTTTTTTGTTTTCTTTTTTTTTTTTTAATTTTTTTGGACAGGGTTTGAATTTTGATTTTGATTTTTTTTTTTTTGCTTCAAAATTGCTAAATGATGTTTTTATAGTTTAATAGAAATACAGTTTCCTGATTTTTCTGGTTTTTGTAGGTCCTTTGATTACGCTCTTCCTATCGTCCATATTAGGTATATTCAATTTGACCATTCTCTATTTTTGGTTGAGCTTTCTTCTCGAATTGTTAAAGTTATTTGAGAAATTTTGTGAGTCTTTTAAAGAATGTTTGTGAGTTTGTTTCGTATTAATACATAGTCTAGTAATAACTATCTTGAGTCTAAACGTTGCTCTCTATATAAATTAATTTGCTTATGATTTAATAGTTAAATAGATTTTTCAAGAAATACTCATCAAAATGTTAGGAAAATTGTTTTAGAAGATTTCTGAAAATTTGAGATTTTATTAATATTTTTGACATCCACTTCTTTTTTTTGTCAACGGCAAATTATGTTGGGCCACAACTGGCCGGCCCAATAGCCAAATTCTTACATAATGTAGGCATGGAGACTCGATCCCATGTTATGCAAATGCACTGTCTTAAGTGGACTTACCACCTGCCACTAGGCTAGATGCCATTTATGTTATTTTTGACATCCACTTTGGCAACTCTTTTAAAAGGTGAATATATGAAATAAGTTAAACAATAATAATGATAAAAAATAAATAACAAACACAAAGGTGTGTATATATGTACAATAAGATATAGATCAAGTTATTCTCAACTAAGTGGTTTCGGTTTATTAATTCTAACATTTTTTTTTTTCTCATTAGATTTTGGGTTGATAATGTCAAATCTACAAACAAACTGAAACTTATCATACGTATTTGCATATTCAAATATCGAGTTTTACTATCTGTAAAAACTTGACTGTTGGACCGACCAATTGTAGTCCAATATTACAGAAAAAATAGTTAACATTTCAAATCTAATTCTAATGACTAAATTTTTTTATTTGGGAAACATTATTTTGACTTAGAAAGTAGAAACAACTAAGAATTAATTGGCATAGTTAAGGACATTTCCAATATTAGATACAATAAAGTTCAACAACATTAATAACCACAAAGAGAAAGAAATCAAAATTTGTTGAATAACCAAATTTCACATATAGAAAATGAATTAGAGATGAAGCGTAAACATTGGTGAACGTTACCTTACAGAAGAAGTTATGTTTCTTCTTCATAAATACTTCAAATCACCTTCTTACCAGAGAAATCCATTAAGACAAAACTTGTTTTAACCTAATAAATTTTTCTTTAATTTTTTTTTTTTGGTAGGAAAGGGTTAATTATACGTAACACAGAATCTAAAATTATTCTCTTTTTCTAAAGGAAAAAGAGAAAAATGGAGGGAAAATTATTGGCAGTATTGGTCTGCCTCGTCTCTACGGTGGCGATTGTAAACGCCGGTGATCCTTATTTCTTCTATACATGGAACGTGAGTTATGGAACAGCTTCACCTCTTGGTGTTCCTCAAAAGGTGATTCTCATTAATGGTCAATTTCCTGGTCCTAACCTTAACTCAACATCTAACAACAACATTGTCATCAATGTCTTCAACAATCTTGACGAGCCTTTCCTCTTAACCTGGTAATTATCCACATTCTTTATGTAGATTTTCATCATGTTTTATATGATTAGGTTTCCAGTGATCTAGCCATGGAAAATATCGCAGCTATGAAAAAACCACGAAAATAGCCAAACAGTTGTGGCTAAAATATGAGTGTGATTGATGATTTTGCGTGGTTTTTTCGTAGTTGTAATTTTGCCATAATTTTTTTCCATATACCACTCATTTTTGAGTCTATTTGGAGTCAAGACGTCTTGATCAGGATGGGTCAATATACATTTTTTTTTTGTCAACCTTGGACCACAAATTGCCGGCCCATTAGCCAAGTTCTTGCAAATGCAAGCGGGGGGACTCAATCCCAGGATGTGCAAGTGCGCATGGCTCTTGTGGACTTACCACCTGCCACTAGGTTAAATGCCACTTGCGGTCAATATACAATTAAACGTTTATTATGAATTTATAGAGAATATAAAATTTTATTAATTTATCGAGTTTAAGTTATTGGTATAATAATTTAACCAAAAATTTTAATTTGAGATCAAGGAAATGTATCATTTTTTTTTGTCAACGGCAAATTATATTAGGCCACAACTGGCCGGTCCAATAGCCAAATTCCTACATAATGTTAATGTAGGCGGAGGGACTCGATCCCTGGTTGTGCAAATGAGCTATCTTATGTGGACTTACCGCCTGCCACTAGGATAAGAGCCATTTGCGGAAATGTATCATCTATGAATATTAATTTATCGAGTATATATATTGAGTTTTAATACATATAATCATTCCTATGTGATATGAGTATTGATGATGGATATTGTGAATGCAGGAGTGGGATTCAACACAGGAAGAACAGTTGGCAAGATGGTGTGGCTGGGACTTCATGTCCAATTCCAGCAGGACAGAACTTTACTTACCATTTCCAACCCAAGGACCAAATTGGTTCTTACTTCTATTACCCAACCACTTCTACTCACCGTTTTGCTGGTGGTTTTGGTGGTCTTCGTGTCAACAGTCGTCTTCTTATTCCTGTTCCTTATGCTGACCCTGAAGATGAGTACACTGTCCTTATCAATGACTGGTACACAAGTGGCCACACTGCTATTAAGACCATCCTTGACAGTGGAAACACTCTTGGATTACCTAATGGTGTTTTGATCAATGGAAAATCTGGAAAGGTAGGAGTAAATAACAAGCCTTTGTTCACAATGAAGCCTGGAAAGACTTACAAGTATAGACTCTGCAATGTTGGCATCAAGTCTACACTTAACTTCAGGATCCAGAACCATAAGATGAAGCTTGTGGAGATGGAAGGTTCTCATGTTCTTCAGAATGACTATGACTCACTTGATGTCCATGTTGGTCAGTGTTTTTCAGTTCTTGTGACAGCTAACCAAGTAGCTAAGGATTACTACATGGTTGCATCGACTCGGTTTGCTAAGAGGGAAATGAGCACTGTGGGTGTAATTCGGTATGAAGGAAGCAATGTTGAAGCTTCGATTGAGCTCCCTAAGGCTCCTGTTGGATGGGCTTGGTCTTTGAACCAGTTTAGATCTTTCAGGTGGAACTTAACCGCTAGTGCTGCTAGGCCTAACCCACAAGACTCATACCATTATGGAAAGATCAATATCACTCGTACCATCAAGCTTGTTAACTCTAAGAGCTTGGTTAATGGTAAAGTCAGGTTTGGTTTCAATGGTGTATCACATGTTGACACTGAGACTCCTTTGAAACTTGCTGAGTACTTCCAAATGGGAGAGAAGGTGTTCAAGTACAATGTCATTAAAGATGAGCCTGAAGCTAAAATCACAACGTTGACCGTACAACCTAATGTTCTCAACATTACTTTCCGTACCTTTGTTGAAATCATTTTCGAGAACCATGAGAAGAGTATGGAGTCGTACCATTTGGATGGTTACTCCTTCTTTGCTGTCGCGTAAGTTCCTTGGTCACTTTTTTTCTCTAGATAATCTTTTTCTACAACAAAGCATGTGAATCCAACGGAAGAATCTGTCTCGAACAAACAGTATTGACGGATTCCACACAAAATTCTTCCATCTAAAACTAGATTGTTGGGAATGAGAATCCGTCGAGAATCTGTATGGAATTTTCCGACAGAATCTCACCGATAATATATGTCGAGGGTCTAGTAAATCCCGACAATTCTAGATGATTTTTTTTTTGTCAACTGGCTTTTAAATCCCACTCCTACAACTGCAAGTAGGGGGTTCGATCCCTGGTGCCTTGAGGATTTGCAAAATGACCATACCACTGAGCCACCTGTCCTCGGCATTCTAGATGATTATCGGCGGATGATAAATTTGTTTTTGTTAATTAAATATTTACAAAACATTTTAAATTGTTAAAATATAATACAAAAACATTATATATTATACATAACTTTTACAATTTTTTTTACAAATTACAATATAAAAGATTCTTAATTATACATAAAGTTTACAAATTACAATTAGGCCAATATATATGCTAAATCAATATAAGTATTCTTTCAATTCCGAGTAAGAGTGAACTATTAGATTCAATGTAAAATCTATTGTTCAAATCGAATGGTCGATGTTTTTCACTTTCATCTTCTTTTAACATTGTGTTGTTTCATGCATGAACTTGTCCAGTTCTGAGCCAGGAAAATGGACACCAGAAAAGAGAAAGAACTACAATGTCCTCGATGCAGTTAGCAGACACACAGTACAAGTATACCCAAAGTCATGGTCAGCTATTCTCTTAACATTCGACAATGCCGGTATGTGGAACATTAGGTCTGAGAACTCAGAGAGAAGATACCTTGGAGAGCAATTTTATGTCAGTGTTCTTTCACCGGAGAAATCTCTAAGAGACGAGTACAATATCCCTCTCAACACTAATCTCTGTGGCATCGTTAAAGGCTTCCCATTAGCTGGACGCTACACCTAAATTCAATTGATTTGATTACTCTATAATGTAGGAGTGCATTATCAATTTTAATAATTAACCCTTTCCTTAATATATGTGTAATTTGTAAACTATATCAGTTTCATTTCTTACATATATTTATTATATAAACACAATCTTTAACCAAGTTTTGCGTCTTTAAGTTCATACAAACAATGGCAACAAATAACACTTTTGAAATTATAATAAATAATGTATCAATCTGGGAAAAGACAAGCTTATTATACAATTGAAATTATGAAAATCTGATATATATATAACTATAAATTTTATTTATAATTTGTTATAAGAATTATATTTTATATTATTTTCTAGGAAGATTAATTTGCATTTTCTAAATAGAAGGTGAAATTCAAATGGTTTTTAGTGTAGTGGTTGGCGGTAAGTCCACTTAAGGCAATTCATTTGCACAATCAGAGATCAAGTCTCTCGTCTACATTATGTATGAATTTGACTACTGAACCGGTTAGTTGTGGTCCAATTAATCTGCCGTTGACAAAAATAAAATAGGAGGTGAAATTACAAAAAAAATGGTTTTATTTATTTTTGCAGTAAATCTTTTTAATTGATATATTGGTTTTATTTATTTTTGCAGTAAGTCCACATAAGACAGCTCATTTGCACAATCAGGGATCGAGTCCCCCCGCCTACATTATGTAGGAATTTGGCTATTGGGCCGACCAGTTGTGGTCCAAAATAATTTGTCGTTGACAAAAAAAAGAAAAAAAGAAATGAATAATACATATTCATTCTTTTTTCTTGTATAAAAGGATACAAATACTCTATAAAAAGACATGTAAATTTGTTGACTTTAAATTGGTCTTTTCTACACGAACTAATCAAATCTAGCCTTCATTCAAAAAAAAATATCCATAATTAATTCTCTATTGAAAAAACAAAACTTTTTTCTTCTTTACAGAAAAAAATTAAGTTGCATCTAGGGATCTCAAAAGACGAATAGAATCTCCACTTGTCTTTACTTTGTTAACCCGATGAAGAAGTCATTGCCAAAGCCCATATCCATAAACCCTAATACCAGAAGAACACGAAACCATAAAGCATGAAGTTTCTGCATAAACGTCTCAGCTTTTCCTGAAACAAAATTCACAACCAAAAGTAGAATCTCAGATTAGTAACATAAAAGCGTTTGTGTTATTTAGAAAACTCAAACATAAGTCCAAAAGTGTTTACCATTTTCTCCCAAGGTTTCTTGTGGTCTACGCAATGGTTGTGAAGCTACATCATCAACGAACGCCAAACCTCTCTGCGAGTTCTGATTGAGTGATCGATCCAAACCCATTTCAGGTATGAGCTGTTTCAGATCCGATTTGGGTTCGAACAACGGGACTGAGGCTTGCGATTCTTGCTCCCAATCCGGGCTGTTATTGACTTCAAACAGATCCTTAAGCATCTGTGAAGGTTTAGTTCTTGTCTCCTCTGTTTTAGACTCTTCTATATCTTCCAACTTTTCAAAGATTTCACTGCCATTGATCTTCTCTGCTGTTAAACTATCTGTAGATGACCTCTCTAATGATCTGTTTCGGCTTAATCTGTGTAGTGCTGTAGGGAAAGGAGTCGCAGGAACTTGGTTCTTGTCAAGCAAGTAACTACTGTTTTCAGATTGTGAATGAAGCCAACTGTTGATTCTTGAAAACTCTGTACCACTCACTTCCTGGCTCACATTTCTGTCGAAGCTATCAATCTTTGAACGGTTTTTGTTCGCAGATCTAAGGCCCATTTGCAATCCTTTTGGCTTGTGCTCAGACACAACCACTTTAGTGTCACATTCAGATATGTCCTGACTATAAACCGTTGCATCATCAGCTGTATTTCGCCTCGCAGCACAAGTCGATTTCGAAACACTCCTGTCTGATGAGTTACACACGGAGTTAAATCCGTTCTTCTTCACTGGAAGACATACAGATTCAGCTCGGACAGATATCATAGAGTGCCTTCTTGACTTCAAGCCTGAATTATTTGGAATTTGGCTAAAATCTATTCCTGATAATCTTCTGTTACTGTTAGCTGTTGGTCTCATGAAGCTAGGAATTACATCTGAAGCACGTCTTGATTTGGGTTTTGGCTTCTTTGGAGTCACTTGAATCTCTTCTCTAATCACATCATCTTCTTCTTTTTCAATACCATTAGGCTTACCAGACAGTTTCTCTAATGTCTCATTCAGTTTTCTCATCTCTCTTAATGCAATCTCACGCTCTTGCTCAATCTTTTCCATGATCTTCTGCAGATTCATCATCGCAGCCTCCTTTTTGTCTTGCTCTTCCTATCAAAACAATCTTCAACCAAATCAGAAAGTGTAACACTTTTTTAAAAGTAATTAACTTCATTACCGTTGATTCTCCATGTCCTAAATGAATGTTCTTTGCCCTCATTGCAAATTTTAAAGAACACAGAGTTTCACATAGATCATCTTTTTTCGGGCTAACATGAACAAGCATCAACGTTTTTGAGTCTTGCCCTGAATATCAAGAGCTAAACATTAACAAAGAGAAACATTTTTCAATTAAAACCAAGATTTTGCAGCAGATCTTACTTACCAAGAGAATCTTTCAGAACCTGTGTGAGCTTGCTGTTCCTGTAAGGAATGTGAGGATTCTTGTGCTGAAGAGAGTGGACAACATCTCCAAGAGCAGATAAAGAGAGATTAATAGCTTTGCCTTCATCAAATCGACGACCAGTAGCTCTAGTTTTATACACACGCTCGCTTCCTCCAAGATCAACTAACCAAATCTTATTTGTCTCACGTCGTCTCTCAGGAGCCCCAACACAAGTGATCGATATCCGAATCATACTGTTTCATGAGAATTTCAGTATATGACAAATCAATGAACATTATGTAATGGAAATGGAGATCAAAAGTTTGGTTTTTGTACCAGTGTGATCTGCTTGATACAGAGTTAGAGTTAGTGGAGCCAGTTGCTCTGTTTCGACAACCTAATTTGTATAACTTCAAGACTTGATTGAAGTCTTTTACTGTAATAGTTACCAAGTTATCGATCTCTATTTCTCCTTTTGAGTCTGTGTGAATCGAAAGACTGAAACAGAGAAAGAAAGAAGAACTCATTAAGTTATACAGTCAAACACTTTCAATTGAGATCTCTGTAAAAGCATGTTATTACCTTGGAGGTAATGGACCAATGGATTTGGTTTCTTGAGAAACAAGCAAGTCTTTGAGATTTCCCATGTAAATCTCAAGCATACTGAAATTGATTGTGAACCTATGATTGCTTTCCTCGACTTGTTTGAATAATCTCTTGATTGTTCGAGGAACAATACCTGGAGATTCCGGAAGACCTTCCTGCAAAACATATATATCCATTACTTAAAGAAGATTCAAGCAACAATGGCATCATGATAACCATGATAGTTTGGTGGTAAGGGAAGATTAGAACAAAAGGTAAACCCATCAATCATAAGTTACTACTGTTTGACCATCGACTCCGACCAAAAAAAATAATTTTTTTGTTCGTTTGACAGTTGCTGCGACTAGTCTATGAGGGTAAATTAGTAATTTTAAATTCTAGTCGCCGCATATTGCTAAATAAAACAGCGATCGAAAATTGTAACCAGCGACCAATAAACGAACAAGACCATAATCCTCTAATAGTTTTTGGCCGAGATCTTCGGGTTCTAAAGAAATATGTACAATGCATCATGAAAGATATGTTTTGATTCATTTTCCTTACCATTGTAAAAGTCTTCCCTGTACCAGTTTGTCCGTAGGCAAAGATGCAAGCATTGTAACCATCTATAACCGATTTGATTACTGGTTCAATCTCTAAGAAAACATCATCTGCAGAATTCTGAATACAATCAAGAACATTTCCATGTATGATGAATCAGAGATTCTGTTTGAAACTATAAGATTTAAGACAGTTACCTTGAGATGAATCAGGTTCAAAAACTCTGTCGAAGCTGTAAGTTGTTCTCTTAGTATCTGTTAGCTTAATGATAACATTTCTTGCATCTGAAGTAACTGCTGGTCTCAATTTTTTGGAGTCTTCTCTTCCCAAAGGTTTGACTCGACAAAACACACGAATGTTCCCTGACCAATTCAAGTCAAAGTCGATGAAACTAGACTCTTACATTGAAAATTTCAAAGTAAATTTTCAATTATAAATCGTTTACTAACCTTTAAGGTCTAAGAACTCGTTAAGAATTTGTCTTCTTTGTTTGTTCTGATTATTGACCTGAACTGTTAATGCAGAGAGTTGATCTGAAGAAAATAACATAAGAAATAGAGTAAGACCAAAGTAACAAAACATATTTAAATATATCACAACAAAAATTCGCATTTACATAATCAAAAATTTCGTACTATTATAACCGTAGTTACTATTCGAACCCTGAATTACTGAAAATCTCCCTCAACTATTAATAAAATCCGACTAAAATATTGACTACAGATTCTTTTTTGGATTAGAGGTTAATAATCATAAATGCATTGAAACTATCTTAAGCGTAAAACCAACATAATCAAATAAAACTCCAAAAAACATTAATTAAGCATTTTTGTTACAGAAGAAAGACTTTTCTAAAAGAGACAAGAAAAATGTCGAGAGAGAAATGTGAGGGTTGAATTTTGCTGACTTCAATGAACTGACGACAGAAGAATCAAACATATAATGTTAAAAAGATGTAAAAAAACTGAAAAAAAACCGAATAATCAAATAGCCGTTAGATGACTAACACGTCACTCTAATAGAGTACAAAAACAGCTAATCTAACGGTTGATATTATTTGCATGTAGTAGGTAATCTATCCTCCACCAAAGGATTTTAATTTTCACAAGAAAACAAGAAGTTTATTCAGAAAAAAAATTAAGAACAAAGTTCCAAAGAAATAATAAATAGAAAAAAATCTCAAAGGATTTTTTAAAAATTATATATTTTGAAGTCACCGGTGTTGCAACTTTACCGATCCTCTCCAAAAATGCAAATCAATTATACGAAATCATATATAATATACAATATAATTTCTATACGCATAAACAGAAAAAATCTAAAAAGTTTTCTACAAATTTTTTCTTATTGAAATTTCGATGTTTTATAATTTCATCGCTTATTTACAGAAATGCAAGTCAATCATACGAATATGTATAAAATATACGAAATCATAAATAATATGCAATATAATTTCTATACGTATAAACAGAAAAAAATCTAAAAAGTTTTCTACAAATCTTTTTTTTGTTGAAATTTCGGTGTTTTATAATTTCATCGCTTATTTTCAGAAATGCAAGTCAATCATACGAAAATGTATAAAATATACGAATTTCCGGTGAAAAAGTGTACCTCTGATGCTCTGTAACTCGGAGAACACAGAGTCATCTTCTTCCTTTGACGTTGAAGAAA
>JAKUCM010001692.1:0-66034 GCA_023374145.1 Lepidium sativum
CAGATATTTAGAAATAAAATAAATATAGCAAACTCTAAATAAGCTCATTTATGTTATAAAATCTTTTAAATAAGGGAATCCTGGCCTATCATCTGAGATTCCACCATCTTCCAATAATTTTGAGCAGTTTGAGGCTAATTCTACTTTCAAGAATGACATATTGATTATGCTCACAGTTGTCCACGAGAGGACTTCTAACGCGAACTCCTATACAAGAAAACTGTCACCGAATCTGAAAATAAAAACTAACCAAGATTTGAATAGAACTTAACATATTTCTAGGAATCTTTCATAAAGCATCGATAATTTGTAAAAGCCATTAAACTTGCTATCGTTCTCCCCAACAATTCATACTATACAGAATAACGCAATTATCTAGAGTTAAATTCTAATAGTAGATATCTCTTCACATAACCAACATTTTTATAAAGAAGTCGGTTAATAGTTTTGGTGGCATAACTCTTACATTCTTTGTAAAAAAGACAAGTGGTTAATAAAAAAAAGTAGTTGATAGGTTTTGAGCTGCGAAAGTATTGATTACGATTAGAAGAATATCTTAACAAAATGTTTCATGGGTTTTTGTTTGATGCTCAAACAAAAAAGTCGATACGTTTATAAGGAATTTGATATACCTAAAGAAAAAAGAGTTTGATATTGTTTTATTTACAGTTAATGATTATGTTCCCCTATAACGAATTTAAGGTGTCAATAACCAATCCTTTTTATTGGGTCACACAGTCAATAGCCAATTATTCTTATAAAAAATGAGTCTGGGTAGTTACCATATTAACATCAAATCTCACATCATGCGATATAGTCAATGCTTTCAATTTTATAGTCCTCTCATAGGTTTAAAGTAAGTTTGGTTCTAGATTTTTATATAAAATTTAAATATAAAGATGTAATAATTTTTTTAAAAATTTTTTAAATTTAACAAAAAAATATATCAAATATAAATTCAGTTATTAATTTGATTCTAGTTTGGATTTAGAGTCAGTTTTCTTGATACAATATTTAAGAGCTATTTTGGTATTTTTTCGAATTCTGGTTTTTAATTTAGTATTTTAGCTTTTTTAGTTTAAAGATTTATTTGGATATTTTGATTATTTTTTTAGTATTTTGTCAGTTTAAGTTTTTCTAATTCAAGTTGATTTAGGATTTTGAACCTTTAGATCAATATTTTCAAAATAATATTTGAAATATTTGTATGAGTCAGATAATCTAAATAAATTGTAAAATAATTAAATTATACGCTATTATATAGATATAATCATAATTTTTAATTAAATAATTAATTAGATGCATATCTGATCTATTCGTCGACAAAAGTATTTATACTTTATATGAATTAAGCTTCCTTTATTTCTGTGATTCAAAGGACCTGAGAAGAAATAAAGTCAAACAAATCGATCAGGGATCCAATAAATCACATCTGGACTATATAGTATCAATACTTTCCTAGAAAAATATAAAATAATTCTTTAAAACAAATAGAAATAATTACACAAAGGGAAAATGAAAGAAGAAGAAGTATATAACTTATATATAAATTTACAAAGTATAGAAATAAATAATTTCACGATAAACGACGAGAAGATGATGACGTGTGGTCCTTCGAAGCCGAGCTTAGTTCGTCTATAAATAACACTTTCTCTCTCACTTCTTCTTCCTCACTCTCATCTCCTTATAGCTTCACTTTCACTTAATGTCTTCTCTAATTGTTTTCATATTTCTTTTTTTTTGATAAACAATCGTTTTCATATTTCTTTGTTATAAAACATATATATTTCTATTTTCAAGAAAATGAAGAAAGTAGAGAAGAATCTGTAAAGCTCAGGAGGGATAGCGCCATGATGATCACATTATAACATAGATATTTTTGGCGCTATCCATCCTGAGTTTCATTGGCTCTTCTTACTAAAATGCTAAAGCCCTAATATTAGATCTTCATAATCTACATTTTTAGCTTATCTTTATTATATTTCCATCAGAAAAAGTATCATATATTAGATTTCTTTTGTTTGAATTAAGAAATTTTGGTACTTTGTCTCATTGTCTCAGTCTAATCTTTATTTCTCCTGTGACTGAGTCAGTCACCATTGGGTAGGTTTCAGTGTGTACTTTATTAGTTACAATTATTAGTAATTGTTATTACCGTTTTGGTAATAACTATTAGTTGATTAATTAATATCGGTACAAACTTTCTAAACCAATTATTCTGAAAAAGGTGAAAGGCTAACCAATTAACATATAAGTATCTTCTTATACGTGAAAGTAGTTAAATGAGATTTGTCAAGTAGTCATATATATCAGATATGTTAATTCTCAAAAAGTTGCAATATCAGATTTAAAAGATTTATTTAAGTTTATAGTGGCCTGTGGTTGGGGTCAGTGTAAGTGGGGAACAGATATGCTCTGCATGAACCACGTGGACCAACATGCATATTCACAGTTACATTCAGTTTTATCATAAGCTTCATTTTTCACAAACTTTTCATAATCTTTTAATTTTATATTATCTTCTTGGTAACTTTAGTTTCTTTTAATTCGCATCTTCTTGGTGATTCTTCTTCCACGTTTTCATTCCCTTTTACATTCATATACTATATTAATATGATAGTTTGAAAATAATGTAATATTCAACACGATAACATAGATACTCACTAACTTTAACTTGGTACATTCTAGGGAAATTACTTGTGGACCTTAACTACAACTTCCCTACCAAAAAATAGTACCATTTTTGGATGTGAAACTGTAAGTAAAGATTATTTTTAAATGATGATATAGTAAATAAGTTATATATTTTAGTCGGACTAATTCACATAACAACTCTCTCAAAATCGATACCATCTTTTCACTCCAAGAAAAAAAAGGAAAAATGAAAAAAATCAATTTAATGTTTTAACGTAATAATGATTGTGATAAATATAAATAGCCAAAGGAAGTTAATTAATGCATAAGAAGAATTATAATACTTTACAAATTTTTAAAATATTAGAAATCAAACCTTTTTTTTATAATAACAGGAGCGAGACTTAAAAACAGGAGCGAGACTTAACCAGATAGTTGACAAAAAATAAAAAAATTATAATGGTTCTGAATGGATTTTCGTTGTTTAAGGTCATTATTATGTTGCAAAGGTTGCGATGTGTAACGTTGTATTGAATTTAGAAGAAATTAGCCATTAACGATGAGTTTTAGTGACCAGAACTGTTTTGTTTATTTTTCCTGCCTGCCAGTAGGCATGCATATTTAGAGAATCCTAATATATTATTACGTGTAATAGTTAGATTACTGGTGATTTAAATTTTTAAACTATTACTATCTCAAAATCAATGTAGAATCAAATATGGAAATTCGATAAGAAATCATGCTCAAGTTGTTCACTATAAATGTACTTTCAGTATTTTGGAGTCAGGGTCATATATGGGATTAGATAGTTTGGGTAAAATATCAGAAAAGTTTTGAATGATTTAAATATATATTTTTAATACAATTTTGTACTCTCAAATTTAAAATACCATAAATGGGTAACTCAGATATCACTTATAATACCTTGATAAAAAAAAAAATATCAGTTATAATACTAAATTATTTCATGTACAATTTATTGTGTTGAAACTTGAAACGTATTCCATAATTGGTCACTATTGATATGAGAGAGGGTAGTTGTTGATCTAAAGGTAGATTTAGACATGCATATTTTAATATTGCATGTTAATTATATATATTTATATATATATGTATATATTATTTTTTTTGTCAACAATCCAATCCATATATCTAAACTTCTGTAAATTCTCAACTACATTTTTTTTTAATATTGGATCTTGATAAAAATATAAACATATTAATATTTAACTATTCGACGAAAGACATTTTTTATACTTTGTTTGATTTTACTAGATTGTAGTTGAGTCAAACTATTGATTAATTCTTATAATTATAATGAGTAATGTTAACAAAGTTCTTGTGTTTTCTTCAAATATAATGCCAAATGATAATAAAAATTTATTGTATAGAACAACCGTAGGAGGAAAAGAACCTGATATTTAATATCAAAAAAACCTACATTATTGATGATTAAGGTAAACCAGAGTAATGGTCCATTTAGTATGATATTGTTGTCACCAATCATTACATTAGTGTATATAATATTGCCATATAATGTTAGTGTTAAAACTGTACAATAACATGGATAATCAGGTAAGAAATGAAGTCGAAGATAAGTCGACAGTTTTAAATCAAAAAAGAGAAAAAGAAAGAAGGAAAGGTCTTGTTGCATGTTCTGTGTTGTTGCCTGGAACGAAGTCATGTGAAGCTACATTACTGATGCTGCACGGCGTCGCAACTCTCTCAATTAATTCCTTTTAACGTTCGCTCCAATTTACGATGAAACTACTGGCTTCAATTCTTTGCCTTACTACTCGTGTACTCTATATTATGCTAACACCTATTAAATCTAAGTCTGCTCAATCTACAGAAAAATATTTTGGTCAATTGGTTAAATATTTATTTTTATGATCATTTAACAAGATAAAGACAGTTGCCAACTATTTTGTTTAGGCATGGACATAATATTCAAAATTCGAACCTGAATCCGATCTGAAATAACCGAACCCGAACCGAACCAAAAACTATAAAATACCCGAACTGGTTTTACATTATGAAAATACGGATAGCCGAACCCGATCGGGTAAAACCCGAAACCCGAACGCGTACCCGAAATACCCAAAATATATAATATATTTACATAAATATTTATATATACTTATAGTTACACAAATATTTAAAATTGTAATTACAAATCTAAAAAAACTAATCAATTTATAATCAATATAACATTATAAAACTAAAATATTAAATAGTTTAATAAGTTGTGATTTTTAAAACTGTTTTTTTAAAAATATTTTGATTAAAAAATTAGCTAAAAAGTTTGGATAACTCAAACCCGACCCGAATCCGACCCGAAATTTGATACCTGAACCCAACTTGAACCCAAAATTTAATAGCCGAATCCGATCCGGACCCGCGAAAAATAACCGATCGGATTTTATGTTAGTAAGCCCGAAATACCCGAAACCCGAAATACCCGATCCGATCGGATCCGAATACCCGAATGCCCAAGCCTAATTTCGTTTAACATGTTTTACCATAATAGTTTGTCAAATTCAAGATACGCCCTATATCATTATTATTATCTTGTATGTTTGTTCTTAGTAAACATAAATTTTTGATCCGTCATTATTTATTTCTATAATTTTTTTTATCGGATTTCGACTACAAATAATCTTTATCTCGTATTCAAATTGATATTAGGAAAAAGATAAAAATAGAGTTGTAATGCTTTTTTGTGTTCTAAAGATAAAAATATATGCTCTAAAGATAGTGTGTTCTATATAGTTTAAACTAATTAAAACTAAAGGAGTATGTAACTTCTGAACTGAAACTTTAAGTTGAAATATAGTTTTTGTAATGCTTTTGTTTTGTTCTATGAAGGTTCAAAAGCAAAACCTACATACATATTGAATATTGTAAAGCCTTCAGAAAGTCCATTATAAAAGCCCATGAAAGGTCCAGACATAAGGTGCAACTAGTTTAGAACTAGGATTATTTTCAGCCTTCTCATCTGACCGTTTAATCAGTTAGTTAGTAAATAGATAAAGAGTTAGAACATGCGGTTCTCTTTCTTCCTCCTCCGCCGTCATTTTTGTCCGTCTTTCTCTCCGAAATGGCGGCGGTCGCGACCTCCTTCTGTTTCTCTCCTCTTCGATCTCCCTCAATCTCCCAACTTCACAATCTTTCTCGGAACCCTTATCTATCTATTCGAAGAACATTCGTCTGTAAATCTTCACCTCGGGATGAATCTCCCACCGTCGCTTCCTCTTCTCGTCCACCGGAGAAACTGCAGAATCTTCCGACTGAACAGAATCCCGAACCGGATCCTGGGTAGGCTTCTGTGTATCCTTTTTTTCTTTGTGGTTCTAAATTTTGTATTTTTACTCACTCAGATATTTATTTATTGGGTTAGGATTGGTAAAATTGGAATGGAGATTCTTTCAATCGCAGGACCTGCTGCAATAGCTTTGGCTGCTGATCCCATTACATCACTTATCGACACAGCGTTTGTCGGCCATATTGGTAAATTCTATTACATGCTCTTTGTATTTGGTTTCAAGTTCACATTTTTACAAATTTTTCATTTAACATCATTACTACATCAATGTAATGTGACAGGTTCTGCAGAATTAGCCGCAGTAGGAGTTTCAGTTACTGTATACAATTTGGTGTCGAAGCTCTTTAATGTTCCTTTGCTAAATGTCACCACATCGTTTGTTGCGGAGGAGCAGGCAATTGCAGCTAAAGATAATAATTATTCAACAGAAACAGGTAGTTTATTTGACGCCAAACTTCTAATGCAAATTGTTTTACTGTCTTCTTCAAAAGTTTGTTTCTTACGTTGAATCTGTTGTTTATTTTTGGTGTTAAGGCAAGAAAGTTCTGCCTTCTATTTCAACATCCTTAGTTCTTGCTGCTGGAGTTGGTATTGCAGAAGCAATTGCGCTTTCTCTTGGATCTGACTTCTTGATGGACGTCATGGCTATACCTCTTGTAATGTCTAAGCTTCTCTCGGATCACAGAAATTCAAGATGAACTTGTTTTCATATAAGCTGTTCTCGGTAAGTGATGTTTTCTCTCTTGAATTCTAAATATTCAGGATTCACCAATGAGAATACCAGCAGAGCAGTTCCTCAGACTTAGGGCGTATGGTGCACCACCAATCGTAGTTGCATTGGCTGCACAAGGAGCTTTTCGAGGTTTCAAGGACACAACGACCCCTCTATATGCCGTTGGCAAGTATTGCACAATCACCTCTCTCTCTTTTTTCCCCCATGTATTTGTGCGTTAAAGGATCTGCCAAAATAAAAGTACGACTGATACTTACATGACCTCCAATGTTGTGGTTGCATATATGTATTAGCAGTTCTCATACATGTTTCTGATATGGTAAACTCTTGATCAACAGTTTCGGGGAATGTTCTTAATGCAATATTGGATCCAATTCTGATTTTTGTCCTTGGTTTTGGTATCTCTGGTGCTGCTGCTGCTACCGTGATTTCTGAGTACGTCCAAAAATGTGGTAAACTTTTGATACATATAGACTTGTTTTCTTATAAGCATATATATCGTGGTTTGTGGCTTCTTATATTTCCTACTTGTCAATGTTTGATCATCAGATACTTAATTGCGTTTATTCTTCTGTGGAAGTTGAATGAGAATGTGGTTTTGCTTTCTCCTGAAATCAAAGTGGGAAGAGCCAACCAGTACCTAAAGTCAGGTATCTCTTCAAAATTTTGCTTTTCTTTAACAGTTCAAACGCAAAAGACTATGATATAAAATGTACTAGTTCATGCATAGGTGGACTTCTGATTGGTAGAACAATAGCACTGCTTGTACCGTTCACATTGGCTACTTCCTTAGCGGCTCAGAAGGGACCTACTCAAATGGCTGGCCATCAAATTGTCTTGGAAATCTGGTTGGCTGTGTCTCTACTCACTGATGCTTTAGCCATTGCTGCACAGGTCTCTCATCTTTTGCAACTCAATGTCCAAATAGATAATTTCTAGCAAGCTTACTTTTTTGGAGAATTTTTTCACTTAAAATTATACACCTCCATTTTCAGAGTCTTCTTGCAACTACTTTCTCTCAAGGAGAATACAAACAATCCCGGGAAGTTATCTTTGGAGTCCTTCAAGTTCGTATTCAGTAGAACTCTTGTTTATATTCTTCCCTTTAAAATCCGTATGGTATGTTTAATCACAATCTTTTAAGCAGGTAGGTTTAGCAACTGGAATTGGTTTAGCTGCTATCCTGTTTATCACCTTGGAACCATTTTCAAGCTTATTCACCACGGATGCAGAAGTTCTAAAGATTGCTTTATCAGGGACCCTTGTAAGATCATATCTTAATACTCTCCAAAGAGTTTTGAAAAGCAGTCGCAGACAACTTAAATGTTTATCTTGTCTGGATGCAGTTTGTGGCTGGATCGCAACCGGTGAATGCTCTAGCGTTTGTTTTTGATGGTCTCTATTATGGAGTCTCTGACTTTGGATTTGCCGCCTACTCTATGGTCTCTCTTTCTTCTTCATCATCAGTTGGATGGTTTGATTCTCCCTTTTCTTCACCTCGAATAAGTTGATAAAGTATCGTTTTGAAACAGGTGATTGTCGGATTTATATCTTCCTTGTTCATGCTTGTGGCTGCACCAACGTTTGGCCTTGCCGGAATCTGGACAGGTTTGTTCCTCTTCATGGCCTTGCGGTTGGTTGCAGGAACCTGGAGGTAAGAAACTAATTCTTACTAGCTTCAACTATGTTACGACAACAATTTCTTTAGGATTTTGCGTCATGTTTCAGATTAGGGACAAGAACCGGCCCATGGAAGATGCTGTGGTCTGAACCAGAGAAGCCAGAATGAGAACATTTTTGGTTATCTGATGCATGACTCATTAAGATAATAACAACGAAGTGAACTAACAATGTATAAAAGTCTTTCAAGGTATAAATAATCAATACAGCATAAAAAACCGTAGCTAGAACCTAAAGATTAACATATTTTAAAAACCAATCGGATCCACCTCCCTGGTACAAACTAGAACTAGAACCTTCAGGTTCATAGTAAACAAATCTATTATCCAGTTCATCAAAAGTGTAGTATTCATCAGCTTTCACTGGTTGGTTCTTGTAAACCAGAGATTCCACCATCTCAGTATCAGTAGGAACAAAATGTTCAATCTTGTCACGGCCAAGCTCGAGACCATCTTTAGTTTCAATCGTGGCATTACCGGTTTCATAGACACTATTTGTATCAAACCAATAGCTTGTAGAGCTTATAATCTCACTGTTCTTCTTCATTTCTTCACTTGGCTCATCTCCTACAGGGAAATTTAAACGAGCGTAACGTCCATACATTACACGAGCAGCTCTATCATAAGCCAAAGCTGCTTCAGCCGCAGTAGCAAACGTTCCAAGCCAAAGCCGTTTACTACGGTTCGAGTTTGCACCACGGTGAATCACTGGTTCACGTATTTCAGCTACCCATTTTCCCCAAACCCTTTGTCTAACGCCTCTAAACTGACAAACTGGATTCTCTGGTCCACCTTTTCCTCTCATACAACCTTTCTTCGAGCCTTTGGCTTGAACCCTACGAACCTTTTCTAACCCTTCCTCTTCCTTTACCCATCTTTGTAACGTTGCTTCAACTGGCTCAACCACTCTTCTTTGTCTTCTTCTCATGGAGCTTTGTTTTGATCCATTACCTTCGTTCTCCATCTTACAAAGAAACAGCACAAAGTATCAGGTTTCGAACATAAAAACAAACTATAAAACTATGAAAGTTTGTGTCTGAGATCTTTCACGATTCCTAATATGAACCATAGAGTCATTAGAGTTAAAGGTGGGAACACTTCTCTAGATACCGTCTGAGAACACGCGTGGTACGCACGAGAGCTAATGTACCGCTATGAGACACGTGGCGAGTCTTTAGCTTAGGCAGATTTTGGTAGGCGAGGACTTTTTGTTTTTGGGATTATAGATTTCTTTGTGATTAAGACTTTGAAACTGAGATTTCGTAATATTCTAGTATATAGAGACTTTAAACTTGGGTAACAATCCACCTTAAACTGAAAAGTTCTTTTTCAAGGATTTTGGCTTACGGTGCAAGCTAGCAATCGACATCTTCCACTACCTTATTTCTGACTAACGTGTTTTCTTTGTTTTACACTAATGTTTAAGAGAATGTTTAAACCAAATTCTTTCTTACAATGAAACTTTTTTAGAAAAATTGGTTAAATGATTAAATTTTTGTTTTTATGGTTTTTTGCATCAAAACTCAACTACTTGTAATTATTTTTTGTTGAAAAACTACTACTTGTAATATACTTCAAAGTTTAGATATAGATTGACTTTTTGTCATTTAACTAATGAAAATTTTTTATATAAAAGATTACTAAAATTTTATGCAGGTTTTTCAAATTCATTAAATTCATCACATGTACCCGTTGTCATTTGAACTTTCTTTTTCAAAAATTAGATGGTCAAAATCCCAAGTCTTAAACCTAAACCTACGTAGGATTACCTTAAAGATTTAACCACATGTGTAAATATACATTCTCATCTTCTAAACATGATTAAATTTGGTAAAATTTATTAGAAAAACCGATAAGAATGTTTTGAACTATTTACAAACATGTTATTTAAATTGATTGCTTGGAAATGCTTATTGGTAACATTTCAGTCTAATTGTTGCATTAAAGAGAATTTTTCTTCCTAAAGTAGATCTTAACACAAATCAGCTAAACAAATTATGTATTATAAATCAAATTATTTTTGCTCCTATATAAATCAAATGGACGTCCAAACTAGTAATAAATTATAACTTTTGTCTTGGCAAAGATATAACAAGTTGCAAGTCATAGGTATTGAGAATTCTAATTTCGAAGATTCTTGTTTTCAAGGTCAATAAAACTCGATTTTTTATTTGAAGTAATAGAATTTTAAAATCTTTGTTTGCTAGTAAGTCTTCAACTTATTTGCAATTCCTTAATGTTCTTTTGGTGGAAGATGTCAAATCGGTAACTTAATCCGCAAGCCAAAAGCATACCTAATAAAGGAATTATATATATATATATATATATATATATATATATATATATATATATATAGTTGAAGGTGGATTGTTGTTACCCAATGCAATAGTATACACATTTAGGTAAATAGAAAGCTCCCTTTAAAACGTATTGGCTTACGGTGAAGCCACCACCAATCAGTTTGATATTTTCCACTTGTTCCTTTCTCACAAAGGCTTGTTTCATTTCAAACTTGTAGATATATAGCAAACGAGTTTCAATTGATGTAAAAGGTTTTTAGTGGTTCATAAGAAAAAAGAACAGTTTAAGTAACCTTATTAAACATTATGGATTGGGTGAAGTAACCTTGTCGATATACTGCTATATTTAATTACTTAAGATCTACAAGTAGTTTGGCAGGTGGTAAGTCCACATGCATATACTATCTCACACCCAAAATTTGAATCTCACTATCTATATTATATATAAATTTGGCTAATAGATTGGACAGTTTTGGTTCAATGTTATAACAAAAAAACATTATCGATTGGTAATTGGTTTGAAATTTCCACCAATTATATTTATTTTATGTCTAGATCATATATTAGTTTAAGAACTTAACGTATTCTTATAGACTACTGTTAAAATGTAATTGTCCCACATTGGAAGTTGAGACCATTATAATCTACTATATATAAGATAAACTCTCTCCACTCATTGTCAATTGGTTTTGAGTTGAAATCGCATAATTTAACAATTACTTAATTACGTGAAGATGGCCGCATGATCTCAAATTGCCTAAATCTGCCTTGGTTGCGGATGTGGCTACTGCCACGAAATGGGTACTACCCATGGGTCATGCGCGGTAAGATGGTTCTCAAAACCTCCTCACAAAGCTTACTGCCACACATGCTCCTTTACCAGAATTTGGTCCTGATGTTTACCTCTAGCATGGCACCTCAGATAATTTCAAACCCTGCTTCTCAACATATGCCACTCGGAGCCAAATCAGATCTCTTAATTCTGTATTCAGCCACGCCAAAACAGTGTGGTTTAAGTAGGCTGTCCCGAAGTATAACTTCTTTGTTTGGCTTGCTTTGCTGCAGAGATTACCAACGAGGGATAGGTTTAGCTGATGGGGAATGATTGTACCAATTAGATTTTGGTTGTTTTTTGCACCTTCCCTGAACTTTCTGTTTGTTCTTTCTTTTGGTAGGTTGATGTATTTATTAGTATTTCGTAATTTGACACTATATTTATTGGTATAAAAATCTAGCATTTAAAAATTCAAACCCGACAAACAAAAATAATATTTTGTCCATGGATTGGGTAGACGTTGACGACAACATTTGATGACTAATATTGGGCCTTTTCCAAGCTCAATATATGGGCTACTACTAGACTAGATTCTCTGTGTACAAACTCAACACCTTCAAAAATTGGTGCTAGAATCAGACCGACAAAACCCAACATCTTAGCCCAAAAAAGAAAAAGAAAAAACCCAACATCAAATCCTCCAAATCTCTAAGTAAACACAGTTTTCAGTAGTCGAAACAAATGCATTAGAGGAGACAACGAACTACGTGAGGCAGTTCTTGTGTGCATTCAAGACCCAAAAACGTGCTCATGTATCGACGGTTTCAAATTAAAGAACCGTGAAATTTCTTACTTGAAGTTCTGTCTCTCCGATCAAAGCATTAGCTTTTACTTTTCGTGCAGGTTAAAGAACCTTCTTTTATATCATCTCTTGTGATGGGTGCGTGTAAAAGCCATGAAATTTGGATGAATTTTGAATAATGCATACACTTGTATCCAAATTTGACTCTTTGCATAAAACGGATCAAATTCTTCCAATATAATGTTGGACCAATAATTTTAAAGTTTAATACTTTGGTAATATGAACCAAATATTAAATTTAAATTAGTTGGTAAAGAGTGAATGAGAAATAGGATGAGATTAACTTAAATTTTATTGGATAAGATTAAATCTCTAACTAACCTAAAATTGAGGGATCACGATGTTAAAGACGTTGACGTCTTCTTTTCTCACGATAAAAACAGAGTCGAAGACTCATTCTTCTAGGACCTTTTATTAGAAGAAGAAATTCACTGCAGCAATTCTTCCACTTTTGTCAAGTCTAAGAGTGTAGAATAGACATTATAGTTCGCAGATTCCGTGGATTGATATACCATGAACGGTCTCATCACAATTATATCCTGGGACTCAAAAACGCAATCAACCAAGTCACCCTGAGCGTTTATTGAGTTAAGGTAACAAGACTTGTCTCAGCTCTGTGAATTTTTACCTTTTATTAATTGAAATTGTTTATAGGTTTAGTTTTTAGCTATTCTTATAATCGATTTTTTGCTTCTGTTTTTGCTTTAACCTTCATTCGAGTTTATAGGTTCTAAAATCTTAACTCAATAAATCCACCCCTTCTAGAATTTAATCTATAAAGTTCGGATTAGGCTATAGAAATTTTTGAAACCTGTTTCATTAAAATCGAACCTATCTAAAATTGATCTTAATTTGTTTTGTGTTTTTATACTAACGTCCTTTGAAGGTTTTGAAATTGTTTACATAAACGGTATATGTTATTCCTTTGGTTCCAGCGGATCGTTTATTGTTTAAACTATCATTTATCAAAAAAAAGAAAAAACGTGACCAAAAACAAAACAGAAAATCAGACTTATATCCAATATTTTAAGGTTTTGATAAGTTGATCACGTTTGATAGTTTTTGGTATTTGCAAATTTTTAAATAAATTATGCGAATCATGATTTGATTTGATATAAGATTGTTAACAAGGATTTGCTAGTTTAAAACTGCGAATTATTATTCTATTTAAGGAAAAAAAAAACGTGACCAAAAGAAACTTCCAAGACTATATCAAATACTTTAAGGTTTTGATAAGTTTGATCACATGACCATGTTGTGATTAAAACCTGGTTAAATATTTTGGTTTTGATCTTTGACAACACTTGGTCAATTACTGTGTGCAGAAGGTTAAGAAAACTTTGATTTTGGTTTATACCAAATTGATTTTGGTTTTTAATCAGTAATCCAAAATCTTGGTTTTGATACAAACATGTGATTTTATTCTTTAAAATAAATTGATAATCAAATAAAAAATTATTTAAACAAGAGTTGCAAATTTAAAAAATTATGCAGATTATTTAAGTTTTTTAAAAACTATCACATAATTTTTTTAAATAAGAACGTGACCAAAAGACGAGTCACGTTTGATCATGATTTTTACGTTTTGACGTTTGATCATTATCATGGCCTTGGGTCATTATCTCAACAAATCATTGTTGGGCCTTCAATTCTTTTGAACGTGATAAAAAAACAAAGTATGATTGGCTTGATTTGCATGAAGTCTACAAATTGAATTTGGTTTGTGTCTCTAACCAATTATTGGTTTTGATTCTTTGTTGAAAATCAATATTATTATTCTTTTGATTAAATTTGTAATCAAATAAGAAGGAAACATAATTGATTTTATAAAAATCATGATCAAACTTTAAACAAATATTGGTTTGGTTTGAAGTTTTTTAATTATTAAAACAATAGTTGTAAATTTTTTATTTAAAAATTCTGCAGATTTTTTATTTAATTTTTATTTTAATATATCACATAAAAGTTTTAAAATAAGATTTGCAAATTTTAAAAATTTTGCGAATTGTTTTAAATTAATTTTTTAAAAGTGATATTGTTCTGATAAAAGTGTATTTTACTGTTTTCAGATGTTTAGTAGCGACGAGACACCGAGACAGTTCAATGACACATACATGGAATATCCGTTTTCTGAACATATCCGTCTACATGTTGTTGGTTTACCCATTGAGTGTTGTAGCAAGCCCAAAAACAACGGGAAAAAGAATGACCATGGGAATCTGACAAAAGAGGATTTATGCGCAATGATTACTGAGTGTAACTTGGCTCTGCAAAACAACCCAAGAGAATGAGGGTACGACACTTGCGTCTCACATCACATCTGTACTGACAAAGCGATGTTTAGCAGTTATACCCCAAGTCTGTCGGATCACAAGATGCAAATGGCGAACGACTCTAGGTCTATGGTTCTGGGAACAGGCTCTGTGGTACTTAAGTTCACCTCTAGACAAGAAGTAACCCTCAAGAATGTGAGACATTGCCCTGATATTAGGAAAAACCTTATCTCTGCAAATTTGATGTCTGATGCTGGTTTCAGAATCAAGTACATTGGAGGGACAATGATTCTGACAAAGTTTGGAGTGTATGTGGGCAAAGCATACAAGAAGAACGGAATACTCAAGATGTGTGTTCAAACTGTCCTTCATAAGGGTGTAGATGTCTCTGCTGTTGCTTCTACCTCTGCTGATTTCTCCTCTAATGCCACAAATAACAATCTTGTTGCTAATAGTGTTGTTGTTGCTTCTACTTTTTATGATTTATTTTTGATGTTTTAATGAATAAGAACGAATTTGCTTATTTTGTTGAGTCTTTTGATATTTGGCACAAACGATTAGGTCATATTAATTGTAAGTCTATCCAAAGACTAATGAACTTGAACCTAATACCAAAAAGCAAAACTAGCAAAGAAAAATGTGAAGTCTACTCACAAGCAAAACTCACTAAAAAACCATCACCCCAAGTTCAAAGAACAACTGAACCTCTAGGATTAATTCACACAGATTTGTGTGATTTAAAACTTGTGTCAACTAGAGGAGGCAAAAAGTATTTTGTAACGTTCATTGATGATCACACAAAATACTGTTATGTATATCTATTACATAACAAAGATCAAACCTTGGATAAATTCAAGGAATATAAACGAGAAGTTGAAAATCAACTCAGCAACACTATTAAAATAGTCTGAAGTGACAGAGGAGGAGAATATGATGGACCTTTTAATGCATTTTGCAAAGAAAATGACATCATACATCAAACAACAGCTCCATATTCACCAGAATCAGATGGAATTGTTGAAAGAAAAAATCAAACTCTGAAAGAGATGATGAATGCAATGTTGCAGGAAAGAAGCCGTCAATAGTGAGATGGACTCTATTATGTAAAATCATACTTATGAGTTAACTGATCTCATGGAAGGGTTTAAACCACTTGGATGCAAATGGATTTTCAAAAAAAAGGTGAAAACCGATGGCTCAATAGACAAGTACAAGGGTAGACTCGTTGTGCAAGGATTCAGACAAAAAGAAGGTCTGGACTTCTTTGATACATATTCTCCGGTGATGAGAATAACCTCCATCGGAATGCTGATATCAATTGCAGCATTACGAGACTTGGAGATACATCAAATGGATGTGAAAACTGCTTTTCTAAATGGGGAGTTAGAAGAGGAGATTTACATGAAACAACCTGAAGGGTTTGTTGTTCCAGGACAAGAACACAAAGTCTATCGACTTGTCAAGTCATTGTATGGTCTTAAACAAGCTCCAAAACAATGGCATGAAAAAATTCGACAATGTAATGATGTCAAATGGTTTCAAAATAAATGAGTGTGATAAATGTATCTACATTAAACAAACTAAAAATGCATATGTATTGCTCTGTTTATATGTAGATGACATGCTTATTCTTGGAAGCAATAAAGACATAATCCAACAAACTAAGAACTTACTTAACAGTAAGTTTGACATGAAAGACATGAGTCTTGTTGATGTCATCTTAGGGATTAAAATCACAAGAACTTATGACAGAATTATTCTGTCTCAAGGACATTATTCTGTCTATAATGATAAATCTCGTCATATAAGAAGACGACATAAAACCATTAGACACATGATCAAGTGGGGTTATTACAATCGACTACATAAGGTCAGCTGATAATCTAGCCGATCGTTTTACTAAAGGACTCTCGAGATCAAATAGTAAAATCATCAAGAGGAATGAGTTTACAGCCTATTACCTAAGAAGATATCTGGTGGAAACCCTACCTACATGACTGGAGATCCAAAAAATAGGTTCAAAGGGACAACTAAATCAGATAATATCTTCAGAACGCACTGTGAGCATTCATACACTACCCAGTTCCTAAGATGATAAACATTGCAATACGTAGAAAGTTGAGGATAAGTTATAACTCTTAATGATTTGAGTCCAAGAATTGGTTGATAAATGAAGTATTACAAGTTATTTATGTACATCCAAATGTTTGGGAAAACACCTATTGAGTGTGAAATTAAGGCTGTTTTTAGTAGAGTGAAGGTAAGGCTATACTCTCCAAGTTCACTCATGAAATCCCAAGCAAAGTTCAAGGCCACAATGAACACAGTAGAGAACTTAGTTCTACTAGAAAATGAGATGAGTTATATTTGTTGTCTAGGTTTACACTAAACTTCCGGGTGGTTCAAGACATCATGTTCACCTTCTAGCCAAGTAAACCCGACATATATTAACAATGAGTAGTTCCAAGCTAAAAAATGTTACTTACTCAGACACAACACATTTTCGTCTACACTCTCGAAAGTCCGTTAGTCTGCCTAGTTTATTGGATAAGTCTAGTCAGTAAAGTCTATCGAGTTCAGTTAAGTCATAGTGTTTAGAGAGTCATTTCTATTCATGTGGGGATTGTTGGACCAATAATTTTAAAGTTTAATACTTTAGTAATATGAACCAAATATTAAATTCAAATTAGTTGGTAAAGAGTGAATAAGAAATAAGATGAGATTAACTTAAATCTTATGAGATAAGATTAAATCTCTAACTAACCTAAAATTGAGGGATCACGATGTTGAAGACGTTGACGTCTTCTTCTCTTACGTCTCTCTATCTCACGATAAAAACAAAGTCGAAGATTCATTCTTCTAATACTTTTTTTTTAGAAAAAAAAAAAAAATTCACTGCAACAATTCTTCTACTTTTGTCAAGTCTAAGAGTGTAGAGTAGACATTAGAGTTCACATATTTCATGGATTGGTGTACCATCAACGGTCTCATCACAGTTCTATTATGTGACTCAAAAACGCAATCAACACTGATCGTTTATGGAGTTATAGGTTTAGTTTTTGACTATTCTTATAATCGATTTTTTGCTTTAAAACTTCATTGAGTTTATAGGTTACAAGACAAGACAAGGCTAAAAGATTACAAAAGTGGTAAATCAAAATCATTCAAAGATATATGTTTCGTCTATAGCTATTGCGCATGACAAGTATCAAAATTAAGCCAAAACCACAATTTTTTCATGTTTATTTTTCAGATTAAACACCCTAAGTATTGATTGAACAAACGAATCATATGAAAAGATCTTTCAAAAGAAAAAAAAAAGAGCAGATTACCAAGGCGGAGAAATGGTAGATCGGAGCCACATTTACCCTCGAGCAGCAATAACAGCAGGCGCGGCAGATGAAGCAGCGCCACCGAGGAAAGAGAGGAATCCGGTAGCTTCTGGTTGTTGTTCATCAAGGAAAAGATCTTCCGGAGCTCTAAAAGCACCATGCGCACAGATCAAGGCAACTCCAAGCATCATTGCCGAAACAAGAACAGATCCAACATCAGTGAGGAAAATCACAAAGATACTGAACAAGATCAAGCAACCTAACGTCTCACGATCAGAGAATGTGCGACCGAATACAACGATGGGTTGATCAGTAGGACGAAATAGGTAAAGGAAAAGCCAAGACGCGAGGAGACAGAGGAGGAAGACGAGAGAGAAAGGATGAGTCACAAGAGAGAATCCAACGATAGCTGTAGCAACGGCGAGATAATTGACTTTGAAATACGAGTAATTCTTGCGAATACGAACAGCAGCGTCGGAGATGGATTCAGGTTTTGATAATGCAGAACGATCTGCGAGCTCAGCCCAAGGACGACGCTTAGAGAGACCGTTTTTGACGGTTTCAGTGATCTGATTGATGAAATTGCGGAAAGCTGGAGTTGCAATTGGTGGCTGAGATTCGACGGAGGAAGGAGCGGCGGATGGAACGGTTTGTGAATTGGAGACAGGGAGAACAGGAGGCGCCGTGGAAGCCATTGGAGATCAGAGAGTTTGGTAGATCTGAGGGAAGAATTTGGAGAGAATATAGCGTAAGAAGTTAGGGAAGGAGAAAGATTATATGGAACACAGAATTTTGACCTTCCTCTTTCCTTCCTTCCTACGGCTCACCGACAATAGCCCTCACTATTTTTCTTCCTTTTTTCTTTTTCTTTTTTTAACTTGTGTTTACTTTCTTATTTCCAGCGAATTCTACGTTTATGGGCCCAGCCCTAATTATGGGCCTTTTAAACCCAAATAATTTTCAATGAGAGAATTCTTTTGGGCCTAGACCCTCTCTTCTAGTTTACCCCCTTGGCATAGGATCTAATGAAATAAAACAAAGATTTACATATTTTGTGATAAAAGGAAATAGTTGGTTTTTTTATAGATATTTTACATATTTAAATTCTTATACTATTTAGTGATAAATCCATAGATAACCTCTAATTCTTGGCTGACCCATTAAATTTATAGATTCATAAGTGATAATCTATAAGTGTCTATTTATTTATTTGGGTACAAAAATTTGAGTTAAAAACTCTATTAAATTAACAAACAAATAGGATTAAACCTATGGATAATTATCCATTATGACACCCTGACTAATTGACTTTAAGTATGGTTTATATTAAATTGAATCTTGTATTACTAGAGTTAAAACTTTCCACACATCGGGCAAAGAAAAGCTGGTGAAGCTTTTAGCAGTGACGATCAATCCTTTGTTGATGAGATTGTCTTGTTACCTTCATGAGATGTAAGTCATTTAATTTTCTGTCTAAACGATGATTGTGGCTTAAGGAAGTGTGAGATAAATTGATTGATGTTCAATATCCGAACTCTTTAGTGGTGACTATATATACAGAAGCAGATTTGTAAATTTGTAAAATCCTGTAGCATGCGAATGCTGTACACATTGGGATTAGATACCTGTGATTAGCATAATGATGAAACTTTTGATACATTTTCTTTAACTAACTGTTTCATATACCAAAACAGAAACAAGAAGTCTAAACACTGAATCATTTTATCACCTCAAGTTCAAAGCGATTTTCTTTTTCTTCTTCTTATTCTTGCTCTCTTTGTTCAACAACACAGAGATCTTTGCAAATCCGAATTTCTTTCTCTTTCGTGTTGTCGAACTTTTTCCATTCTCTTTCCCTTCACTTGTCTTGCTCGCAATTTTATCACTACTGCTATTCTTTGCCAGCATCTGACCCAATGACATTTTCTTTCTCTCACTAGGAACGTTCATTTCTGTATCCTCTGCAAGAAGTAGCTTTTTACTAAGTATTTGCCCGATTGACATTGTTGGTTTCAAGACAGGGACTGAAGATGATGACCCTTCGTATGTCAGATTCAGACCGTTCACATCCATCAGACGCGTTGACTCTCTTCTGCTCTTGAACTTGGAAGTGTTGTTCACTGAAGATGATCTTCTCCTTTGTCCGTTCTCCGAGCGCCAGATTCGCAGTGCCTCTTCAGCATCGAGTTTTGAAGCATTTGCAGCATCAACTCTTTCCACAGCTTCCTCCAATGCCATCTTGCTGGTTTCAACCTCTTGGGCTGCTTCATCAACTTTCTTTACAATTACCATCTTTAAAACATTTGCTTCTTCAACTCTTGACATTGCATCCTCCACTCTCTTGTTTGCCTCTTCCTCTGCGTCTCTAGCACTACGGGCAAGCACAGCATACTCTTCAGCAGAGATAGTCACATGCTTATCAACGTCTTTACTACCGGTGACAGCCTTAATCTGTGCTATTGCAACCGCCTCAGCTGCTCTGGCAGCTTCCTTCATCTTTCTAGCAGCTTCCAACCTAATCCTAGCCGTTCTGATCTTGTCTCTTGTGAGTTCGACCTCAGCCATTGCTTTCTCAACTTCTGACCGTGCATTCTCTCCCGTTTTCTTGACTTCTTGGGCTTCACAATTCAGTCTTTGAACCTCATTCAACATTCCTAACGCATTACTCTCTAGATCTTTCTCACCGGTGCCATTCTCCTTAGTTATTCTTAGTCTGACTTCTTCTTCCTCTAAAGAAATCACCTTCAGAGATTTCTGCATAAGTCTCTCGCGTGTCTTTTCAAGTGCAGCCCTTTCCTCTTTCAGTTTCTTGTTCAACAGCTCAACAGTTGCTCGTATACCAGCAAGACCTTCTGTTGTCTTGCACAAATTCATCTTCGCTTGGTTTAAATCCTTCAGAACCACACCCGCTGGCTTGATATGACCGTGAATTTCTTCACTCAAAGTATTCTCTTCACAAGGTTCATTACTCTGCTGCAGCTTTGAGCTAAGCTCTATGATTGTGGATTTAGTCGCCTCAAGCTCCTTCAGCACCTCAAGTGTGTCCTGTTCTTTCACAATTAGATCGTTCTGTAGCTCAGCAGCCTGAGCTTTGAGTTCGATGATATCAGTTTCTTCGACATTTTCCTGCAACCAAAATCAAAAACCTTACCTTTACATATCTCAGTAGTTAATAGAAGCAAGCACTATAATGGGGTTAAGTTATCTTCATCATTGTTGCTAACATGAAACGGAAATCAAGTATAATTATCATTATTGCTAGCATGAAACGGAAAAATCATCATCGTGTCGTTTAAGACACAAACCAAACATCAATTCCAAATTTGATGATATCATTTTGTCGTTTCACATAACACAGTAATGCCAAACACACTTAATTAGCAAACAACAAAAAAATCCCTAAAATGTAAAGAAAAGGATGCAAAGTGAGGGAATTTAGAGAGAGGAGAAACCTGAGAAGCTTCTGGAACTTTACAGTGAGAAGGTCTCCAGAAGCCGAAACCGCCGAACCGAGTGGCTGCTTCTCTTACTGACTCGAACGGCGCGGAAGTATCAATCTCGGCTCGGCCATTCGTAGTATTCGAGAGATCCGAGTGAGGGATCAAGCTCTCCGGCTCAGTTACAGCGTCCGATTGTGGGGATTCGGCCATAGGAAAGAGAAGCAGAAAAGGACAGGTCTTTTCGGAAGGAGAAGAGAGAGAAATGAGAGTGGAACTAAAACAGTCAAGAGTTTGAATTACAGGTTCGATAAAGACGTGTCGGAACACACGCCACGGTCGTCTCGTGAACGGTGTTTAAAAGTCATGAATCCGTTTGTCTTTTTTTTCTTCTTTTTGTCTCCACCAATTAAATAGAGCAAAAATCTTGCATCCTGAACATTTGATTTTTGGTAGTATTCAGATTTTCAATTGATGATTCTTAGATGCACCTTACTCAAGAAAATTAATTTTTGTTTACGATTTCGACATATGTGGGCAGCGATTCAAAAACTTCTATCTACTCACTCCATTCCTTAAAAAATTGAACTTTTAAGTTTTTTTAATATAAATTTTATCAATTAATTAATGATTATAAATTACTAATTTCAAAAATATTAATTGAATTTAGTGAATTTTTATTGGTGTAAAGTTATTAAAAATAGTGTATTACAGAAAAATATAAATTAATAATTAACTTAAAAAAAAATATGTGTGATTTTTCTAAAACATCCACTATTTTGAAATGTAGAGAGAACTTTGTATATGAAGTATTAATTTACAAATAAATGCACACTCTGAAAATGAAATCCAATTGTAATTTTTTTAATTGGATATTGTATTTAATGGATTTCAAATTTAATATAAAACCTCAGATTTTTTTTTGGTAGTTAAGATCAGCTAATAATTTGACATCTATTATAAATCTAATGTTAATAAAAGTTAAAATAAGATCTACTGTTATTAAATTGTTTATTTGATAAAATTTATTAAAATCACCCAGTTATTGAAAATGTATTAATTTGCAATGAATTCTGATGGATTTTATTAGTCTTTCCAAATCTGATATTTTTTTGTTAGTATTCTGATTTTTTTAATTAATTCGAGAGCTTTACGGAGATGGTCTAAGGGGTAAGGGGTGTCATTCAATTGAGTATTTTATAGATTTTAAAGCATCTGAATTTGTAAGTATTCTAATAAGCTTATGTGGGATTTTTATGGATTTTATTGTATATGAAAATCATTAAGGAAGATAACTACCCACATTATCAGTTTAATAAAATCATATTCGAACCGAATCCATCACAATAATTTTAAATTCAAGTCGATTAATTAAGTATCATTGTTAAGCCGAGATCAATGATGAGTCCGAGATCTTGCTTTGCTGAGGTCGTCATTGCTTCAAGATTGACTTTGTGCCGAGATCAAGAAATCCTGAATTGAGACCAAAACTTGTTGAGCTGTAATCTCTTCTCAATTTTTAATAGACCGAAAATCAATCCCATTTTTTTGGGCTAAGGGATGATCGGAGATCCACCTCCAACAATCATATCTTCATCTCTTTTGTTTTCATAGTCTATCCAAGAATTTAGAAATCTTTTCCACCCAATTATTTTTCATTCTAATATCTTCTAACAATAGAGAAACACAAGGAATTTATAAAATAAGAGGCAAAAAATGATCGATTTCTATAAAACCTGAGTTAATTTGTCTAAACATGGATTCAAGGAATTATAAAGATAAATCAACATACAAACTGAAAACAAAATCCAATAATAAGAGTGAGCAACAAAAATGACCAAACCCATAAGAAATTGACCGCCAAATAAACTAAGAAAGAAAAACCTTAAGAAACTATAGCAGAAGATGAAAGTTTCATTCTATTTTTCTTCTAAAAATAGAAAAAAAATATTCTAAGATGTCTTTTTACTTTTGAAATCTATATATTATACCCATTTATAGTAAACAATTAATAACAAATTTAATAAAATCATAATTAATTTAATAAAAATTTTATTACATCATATAAATAGAAAAATAATAATTTTAACTATATAATAATTATTATTGTATAAATTTTTTAGTACTATTTAATAATTTTAACTATATAATAATAAGTTAATTTTTTACTAAATTTCATAAATCTTAATGATTAAATTAGTTTAATAAAATAATTAAAATTTTGTTGTATGTATATCTGATCATATAATTTTGTTTAGGTATTTGATTATATAATTTTGTTTAGAGCAAGAAATAGATCACTATTGAAAACATTTTTCCTCTAAATATAGAGTTTGAAGTAAGATTTACAATATCATTGGAGATACTCTGAATATGTAAACAATAATAATAACAATTTAGAAATCAAATCATTGAGTTATGCCCGTTCCAATTTCTTGTCATCAAAGCAGCTATGCTCGAAGACAAGTCATCAAGAAACCAATATTTTTGAAAATATTCAATAATCTTAGGAAAAAAAAATCCTTCATAAAAATATATTCCGAAAAACCAGGTAACACTGATATTTTTCTTACCTAAAAGATGATAATTATAAAGTGAGCTAAGTAGAGTGTCGTCAATTAGTTGTCCATCGATCATCTCTTTCTCTTTCAGTTTTCTTATTTTTATCTAACCATTAGACTAATATTTTCATTTTGTTTCTTTCTGTTTGTCTTCGTTTTCATCTTGTATTTAGGGAATAACTAACCCATCGAATGTTTTTTTAATTCTCACTACTTACATGCATTCCTATCCTTTTGGTTATAAATGATGAGATAAGACAAGGAGATAGAGTATGAGATTAGGTTATATATGTAATATATATGTATTACGTAATTTTGTTTAAATTAAAGTATTTTAGGCAAGATTTATATAGAATTTATATATGCATTTGTGTTATTCACGGGAATGTAAACAATAGGACAAACACACGACTGCTTTCTATTCAGTCGTTAAATATCAGGAAAAAGTAGTTTCAAATATTTGCCAATTAGGTAAGCAGCTTACCGTAAGCTTGTGCAATCCGGTTGAACTAATCCGACTTAAACAAGCTTTTCGTGATGTTGGCCTAGACCGGGCCTCTGATCTAGTCGCTCTCTCTGGTAATGTGTTATTTCCATTTATATTAACTAAGGCTATAAATATTACAATATTATTTAAAATAACATGATAAAGAAGTAAAACTTAAATTATCATTTGAATGAGATATGGAATACATATTTTTTTCCTTTCTCTTATAACAAGGTTTCATGCATGAACCTAACAAGATATTTTAATAGATAGGTCGAACATATGACTAGAAAACCATTTGCTAGAGAAGTTCATGACCAAAGATATGAAGTTCGCTGAAGATCACGCGGTTCGAGCGGTTGAAGACAAACGAGAAGCCCGTGGATCAGAAGGTTTTTAAAATTTGAATTTCAAATATGTGATAAGGATTATCAAGAAGGAATCTTATCAGCATATTCCAAGTAGAGGGAATTTAGTTGTAATCCTAAAAATTAGGAAACAAAATAAAAGAGCTCTTCACCTACCAAAGAGATCTCAAAATGTAAATCAATGTTCTTAAAACTTAAGCATTGTAGTTTGGAGATAGGCTTTTGTGATATCGTATCTAGGTTATCGATTTGTATAAGTAGTTTTTAGGATCAATTGTTTGCTAGAGAAATTGATCATTAGAATTGTCTTAAGAGAGAGAAAGTTCTTAATAAAAACATAATTCTTTGTTAAGCTAAAGCTATTGTTCATCATAGTCCATTTTCAATTGGTATCAGAGCGGGTCACCGCATAACCTTGTTAAGTGTTTCAGGTGTTCGGTCCTGGAGAACAAAAAGGAAAATCCACAACAACAGCTGGTGGTAGTCGCTAAAACGCTCAAACTAGATCCGAATAACTATGGACACTGGAAAGTCCAAATGGCACAAAATATCCAGGGAATAGATTCAGATGCGTGGCTTGCGGTTGAAGAAGGATGGGAACCTCCAACGATCAGAGATGAAGATGGGACACTCAAACCGAAACCCAGGAGACAATGGTTGGCTGAAGAAAAAGCTGATGCAAAATGGAATTCTAAAGCCTTATCAGCGATTTTCAGCTCACTTCACAGCAATCAGTTTAAAATGGTACAAGGGTGTACAAGTGCTAAAGAAGCATGGTGCACTCTTCAAGTCGGATTTGAAGGAACTAGCAGTGTGAAAAGGACACATATCGATATTCTTGCGTCTCAGTTCGAAAACATGACCATGCAAGAGGAAGAGACTATTGTCGAGTTCAGCAGTAAATTATCATCTCTTGCGCATGAGGCTCTAATTCTAGGAAATACGTACAAAGATAAGAAATTGGTAAAAAAATTTCTGAGATGCCTTCCCTCGAAGTTTCATGGACATAGGTCAGCTCTTGTAGTCTCTCAAAACTCGGATACACTCAAATTCGATCAAGTGGTACGAATGATGCAAGCGTATGAATTGCAACTAGCTCCCAAACTGACAAACAAAGGCAAGAGTGTAGCTCTAGTCACTGAAAAAGAATCAAGTGAGAAAGAAATGCCTGAGGACTTGGAAGAAAAAGTTGGTCTGATAGTCAAACGCTTTTTGAGAAAAGCGGAGAGAGGACAAAGAAGAGAGTATCAAACCTCTGTCAAGGTCTCACCAGACAGATACAATCGCAAATCTGACAAGCAGTGTCTCGAATGTCAAGGCTACGGACACTTCAAGGGTGAATGTCCTACTGCCAAAAGAAAAATGACAATTCAATGTTATGAATGTAAAGGATATGGGCACACTAAAAATGAGTGTACTACTCGAATGAACGGAAAGTCTGCGTTTGCATCACTGAGGGAGTCTGACTCTGAAATGATGATGATGGTGATATACTGAATCACTTTGTGGCTCGACTTGGTATCGTCAACCTAGAAGATCATGAGGAAGAAAACGTAGAACAAGCAATTGAGCACGCAGTTGATCTAACTAGTGAAAGTCAGAAGAACCTAATCACCAACAGGGATGATCTACAATTGTTGGAAGATGCGGAAAAGGATACGTTAGAAACAGACTCTGAAGATGAATTGGACATTTCACCTAAAGATCAAATCAAACTGCTTGTCGAATTGCTGGTTGACACAAAGCAAGAAAACGTGCGTTTAACAGCAGAAAAACAGTTGATTGAAAATCAACTAACTAAAGCTGAGAAGGAAGTGACAGATACAAAGACTCGAAATTCAGAACTCGAACCACAACTATCAGAACAGATGAAACAGATTAGAATGTTGTCCAAAGGCACCAAAGATCTTGACTATCTGCTAACTATCGGAAGAATTGACAAGGACAATCAAGGTCTTGGCTACAAAGGAGCCACTGTCGTAGAACACAAATTTGTTCGAGCATCAAACAGATCTGTCAACATTAATCACGAACAGAAGGGAAGTCATGATCAATACTTAAAAGAGACACAATCAAGATCATGCCTCGGATGGGAGAGACAGACAAGTGTTCATCCTCAATCAAGGTGGAGGAGAACAATTCGCTGCTGGTATTGCGGAAAACAAGGCCACATGAAGTCCCAATGCCGCCAATGATATCAACGGATTCAGCAAATCCGGAGATAACAAAAATTTTCCTACAATGGAGAAAATAGACAACAAATGTGGGTAAAAAGGATAGATCTCTACAGTAGGGTGGCCTTTACCGGCGATAGACAACTGGACTGCACAATTACTAAAGGAACATGGTATTTTGACAGCGGTTGCTCGAAGCACATGACAAGAGAAGAAGGAACGTTACAAGGACTGGAAAACGTCAAAATTGGCAGAGTAACTTTTGGTGATGGAGCTAAAGGAAAAATTTGGGACAAAGGACAAACCGCAAATGCTATGGATCCAAGATTGACAGATGTGTATCTAGTCGATGGACTGAAAGCCAATCTGATTAGTATTAGTCATTTTTGTGATACAGGACTAAACGTTACCTTCACAAGAACAAATTATCGGGCATTTGACAGTCGAGGATTGGTCCATCTAGAAGGTGTTCGAACAGCAAATGACTGCTATATGTGGGTTTTAGGTACTCAGTGCATGGCATCTAGATCAGAGAGTGAAACTTAGATATGGCATCAACGACTTGGACACATGAGTTTTAAAACAATGGCAGAACTAGCTTCTAAGGAAATCATCAGAGGATTGCCTAAGCTTAAACCAAACCATGAATTTGTGTGTGGACCGTGTAACTCAGGAAAACAAGTAAAAACCCAACACAAGTCGAGTACCAGATGCAAGGTCCAAAAACGCACTCGAACTTGTCCATATGGACCTAATGGGTCTCATTCAAGTTGAAAGTCTGGCAGGAAAAAGATATATTCTGGTGATTGTTGATGATTTCAGTCGATACACATGGGTCAGATTCATTCGAGAGAAAAGAGATACGTTTGAAAGCTTCAGACTTTTAGCACTTCAACTGAAGAACGAACGTGAAGGTATTAAACACATTCGTAGTGATCATGGAGGAGAATTTGAGAATGACATCTTCAAGAAATTCTATTCCGAACAAGGGATTACTCATCAATTCTCAGCTCCAAGAACACCTCATCAAAATGGAGTAGTAGAGAGGAAGAACAGAACCTTGCAAGAAATGGCAAGGGCGATGTTATACGGAAGCAATGTACCAAAATCGTTCTGGGCTGAAACTGTCAACACAACATGCTACATTATCAATAGAGTGTATGTACGAAAAGGGACCAACAAGACATCATATGAGCTTTGGAAGGGAAAAACACCAACAGTCCATTACTTTCATGAGTTCGGATATATATGTTACATACTCAATGATAAAGATCACTTGGGGAAATTTGACTCACGAAGTGACGAGAGGGGGTATTTCTCGGTTATTCAGGATCGATTAAAGTTTTCCGAGTGTACAACAAACGAACCTCCACGGTACAGGAAACAATGAATGTTGTCTTCGATGACTCATCTACGTTCCGTTTAACGATTCAATCTCTTGATGACCTCAGTGAAAGCAATCAGAACTCTGATATAGAAGCTGATGATCACGACGCAAACACAAGAGAAATCGGGACAGTAACAACCCCACAAGTGCATAGGAATCACTCCCCTACAGATGTTATAGGAGAGATTCAGGGGGAAAGAATTACTCGTGGGAAGCAGATCAACTTTCAGTAGCTTGCTGGGAGTACGATCACGTGTTTCTGTTCATTCATGACACAACGTCAAAGTCTTGTGAATGTAGTTGAAAATATCTGCTTTGTATCAAAGATTGAGCCTAAGACCTACAAAGAGGCGATAAATGATGACTTTTGGATTTCATCTATGCAAGAGGAACTATCAAATTTCTCAAGGCTGAATGTTTGGATACTTGTTCCAAGACCTGACAACGTAAATGTAGTTGGAACAAAGTGGATCTTCAAAAACAAGATAGACAAAGAGGGGAATGTCATCAGGAATAAGTCTCGACTAGTTGCACAAGGTTATTCACAAGTAGAAGGGGTTGACTTTGATGAAACCTTTGCACCAGTAGCTCGGCTGGAATCGATTCGGGTTTTATTTGGAATGACATGCAAAATGGGTTTTAAGCTCTATCAAATGGATATCAAGAGTGCCTTTCTGAACGGGAATATGCAAGAAGAGATATACGTAGAACAACCAAAAGGCTTCCAGGATTCTAAGCATCCGAATCATGTTTACAGGCTAAACAAAGCACTGTATGGTCTCAAACAAGCACCTCGGGCATGGTATGAGAGGTTAGCAACGTTTCTGGTTGATAATCAATATGTACGAGGCAGTGTTGACAAGACACTGTTCATTCTCAAAAGTGAAGAAGGGTTTATTGTGGTACAAATCTACGTCGATGACATTGATTTCGGCTCAACTAGACAACAAATGTTTGACAAGTTTGTCGAGGTGATGACTCGAGAATTCGAAATGAGCATGAACGGAGAACTTACTTACTTTTTGGTTCATCAAGTTAGACAAACGTCAGAAGGTATATTTGTGAATCAAGGCACATATGTAAAAAACTTAGTGAAAAAGTTTGGCATGGAAAACAGCAAGTCCGCTAAAACTCCGATGGGATCAAACGAGAAGCAATCAAGAGACGAAGTGGGAAAATCAGTTGACACAACAGCCTATAGAAGCTTAATCGGGGGGCTGCTATACCTCACAGCAAGTCGTCCAGACTTAAGTTTGTCGGTTGGTCTATGTGCAAGATATCAGGCTGAACCTAAAGAAAGCCATCTTACTGCAGCCAAACGTATACTCAGATATGTAAATGGAACTTACAAACTTGGCATCTTTTTTACTAAAGATACCACTGTGAGTCTTGTAGGATACTGTGACGCGGACTGGACTGGAAGCATAGATGATCGGAAGAGTACAAGTGGATGAAATAATCTTATTGCATGGTTCAGTAAGAAACAAAACTGTGTGTCACTATCCACTGCAGAGGCAGAATACATTGCAATGGGAAGCTGCTGTACTCAACTCTTGTGGATGAAACAAATGGCTCCTGATTATGGTATGGACTCGAAACCCTTACTTGTTTTTTGTGACAATCAGAGTACTATTTGTATTGCTAAGAATCCTGTACAACACTCTCGAACCAAACACATAGACACTCGTCATCAATTTATTCGAGAACTCGTTGAGGAGAAACTGATCAAACTTGACCATGTGAGCACTGAACATCAATTAGCTGACTTGTTTACTAAACCACTTTGCTTCAATCGGTTTATTCAATTACGTATTGCGATTGGAGTCTGTGAATGCTAACCGTAATGATTTAAAAAGAAACAGTGTCTACTGAGCGAAGATTGCAAGCAGTTGAATCTGAGAAAAGCTAGCAGACACCTGAAAGAGGGCACACAGATATCAAGATTGATCGAGCTGATGGAAAATAGATGCCCATCATACCGTCACAGTGAATATCAGTATGTTGATTTATCAAGGTAAGATCAACGAGGTCAAAGAGCTGAGGAGAGCCATTGTATCAGTATGCTGAGAAGTCAAGTGATGCTCTAATACAACACTATGTTTAAAATAATAATAAAAAAAAAGAAAAGGGGAAGAAAAACCAGTGACTAGCTAAAAGCTTTGAGTTGAGAAGTTAAGTGATACTCAGACTTTCTGCACATTAAGTGCAAAGTGGTTAAAAACAAAAAAAGGGGGGAACTCTCCAAAGGAAATTCCAGCTGCCTGATCACTCTGATTTTTCGAAATATTGCTGAAGCTAAGTGATAAAGGTATGATGGTGTGAAAGTCTAGTCATCACATCTTAAACTTGATCGCATGTCTCACTGAGTAGGGAGTTGTGCTAGGTTATCTCAGATTTCAGCTAGCTGAAGCAGCCTGCGTGTGACAAGACAAATCTCAAGTGTGATTAAAGGTACATACAATGAATTTTAAATTTGGTGCTCATCATGTCAAGATTAATCTGGGTCCCTCGGTTCAATGAATAAGAGAACCGAATTGATTGTCATAAAATCTCAAGTGTGAATCGACGTGTTGATCGAAATTGATTCGATGTATGCATTAACTTTTCAATTCGAAAGAATTAGAAAAAGGGGAGGCTGTATCTTTGATTTTCAGGCCCATTCAAAAGGATATAAATAGACCACGATGCAGAAGGAAAACTCAACAGTCTCAACAAACAGAATCAAATCAGTCTTCCAACAAAAAACCCTAAGTCTCAAAAACAAAAATCAGATTCCAAAAATGGAGAGCTTACAAGGTGTATCTGCGGCCAAATTCTCACTACGAAACATCGTAGAGTATGTGACGAACAAAGAGAGGGCACTGGTGGTCTATCAACCCAAGGTGTTGCGGCTTTCGGTGAACACAAGAGAGATTGAGCCGAAAGTCGATCAAGATCAATTGGAAACCACTGAAGATGAGAACCAGGAACGTGATGAACCCAGAACGGCATGGGATTTCGACTATGAAGACGAAGCATAACATGCAAACTTCCAAAGTGGAGAGGAGCAAACTAAGGGGTCACCGTCAAGATTCCGCAGATCTGAGTCGACGACTCATATACAAGAAGACAAGGTGAAAGCAACGAAAGCTAAACGGAATCAGGAATTTTCAGGTCATGGTACTAAAAGTACCATATCCAAAACGAATGCATCACGGGCAAGCCTCAAGCGTCACCTTGATGATTCAACGACTTCAGAGAATCACAAGTCTCGCCGCATAGCCAGAACGACTATGTTCATTCACTCACAATCGATAACAACAGAGTTCGATCAAAGAACTTTCAGCTCCGCAGACGCTTATCAAAGATATAAGCTCTATTCCTCCTCAAATGAACGATTTATAGTGGAATGTGCATATACGTTTGATGCGCAGGAGTCGGATTTAGTTCAACATCTTAAGGATGTAGGTCTATTAGAATTTTTGGAATCTGTTGTTGACTACTCCACTAATATACTTTTTGAGTTGTGGGCAAACATGCCTTATTTCGATCAAGAAAGTGAATCTTGGAGTGTGTATCTGAGAGGACACAAGTATGTGATGTCGCCCGAAAAGATCAATGAGGTGTTAGGGTCACCAAATATGATTGATCGCTCTAACCCTCAAAAGCTTGAAGTGCTGTCTGAGGACATAGCTGAAACGGTCACTGAACAGGCGATCAAGAACCTCAACAGGGTCAAAAAGGCGCATCTGGGACAGCTGTACTCACAGTTGTACACATTCTGTTGTACAAATTGGCTCCCGACATCAAATGAAGGGTATGTCAGTCTGCTAAGGCTACAACTTGCATACAAGATCGGAACCAGAACCCCGTTGAACATTGGCAAAGTGATATTTAGCCAAATCAAGAAGGTAGCCGCCTCTACAAGAGACTCCAAATCGAAGCTCTATCTTCCGTACCCATCACTGCTCACTCGTCTGCTTGCTAAACAACATGAAGTGCCTGCATCTTTTGTGTATATCTCAAGTGACAAGGCGAAAGCTCAGAAACAGAAAGGAAAAGCCAAGTCATCTGTGATGGAGGAAGCGTATACACCTAAGGAGCTGCTGGAAACGATTCTGGTAATGTCTGAAAAGATCACACACTTGTGCAAGAAGGCACTCAAAGGTTAGATCTCTCACTCTGCTTGTTAATGATAAAATCATAGTTTTTTTGACTTGTGTGATATTAAGCAGGGGGAGTAAAGAGTCAGGAGTCGGAGCAAGAAATTTTCGATGTGTGTGATTAAGGGGGAGTACGATAGAATTTAGGAGGAGCTATTGTTTAGCTCTAGATATTTTGGCCAACCTGTGACATTTTATTTTTCTAATAGGCTGATAAAACTTTTGTTAATCGATGTCTATCATCAGCTTGATGATATTCTGCACCTGTTTGTAAATGTTGTGGGAACATGGATTTATGAGCCTTTTAAATTGGAGTACTTGTTTGTTATGCTGTTAATTGGTATACTGCTGTTGGAAACAACAAGTATTGTCAAGTGTTTGAAAGTACAGGTGTTTGCTTATTATCAACTCAAGTCAAAAAGGGGGCGACTGAAGTTCGCTAAAGATCACGCGGTTCGAGCGGTTGAAGACAAGCGAGAAGCCCGTGGATCAGAAGGTTTTTGAAACTTGATTTTCAAATATGTGATAAAGATTATCAAGAAGGAATCTTATCAGCATATTCCAAGTAGAGGGAATTTAGTTGTAATCCTAAAAATTAGGAAACAAACTAAAAGAGATCTTCACCTAATAAAGAGATCTCGAAATGTAAATCAATGTTCTTAGAAATTAAGGATTGTAGTTTGGAGATAGGGTTTTGTGATATCGTATCTAGGTTATCGATTTATAGAAGTAATTTTTAGGATCAATTGTTTGCTAGAGGAATTGATCATTAGAATTGTCTTTTGTAAAAAGAAGTTTTTAATAATAAAAACGTAATTCTTTGTTAAGCTAAAACTGTTGTTCATCCTAGTCCATTTTCAAGATAAAATTCAAAGATAAATGTAATATAATAATGGTTACATCTCAAACAAAAGTCCTCGAGCACGTGATTTGGAATTATAAAATGAGTTGGTAAAACGAGAAAAAAGACTCATCTTTAGATAAAAGTAAAACATACAATGTATTTATACATTAATATGTTATGTCAAAATGTTAGGTGGACACACATTTGGAAAAACACAATGTCAATTTGTGACAGTTCGTCTTTAGAACTTCAACAATACCAACAGACCAGACCCAAGCTTGATCTCTATTTACGTCGCTGAGCTCCGTCGCTTTTATGTCCTCGAAACGGAAACGGCACTGTTCTAGTCGACTTTGATTCAGTGACTCCAACTGTTTCCGATAATCAATATTACACCAATCTTCGTAATGGGAAAGGTCTGATTCAGAGTGACCAAGAGCTCTTCTCAACTCCAGGAGCTGACACGATTCGATTAGTAAATGAATACAGCAACAACAGGTTCGCCTTCTTTGGAGCGTTCGTTGAGGCAATAATTAGAATGGGAAATCTGAGACCTTTGACTGGTAATCAAGGCGAGATAAGACAGAATTGTAGGGTTGTGAATGGACAAATTAGGGTTGTGGAGAATGATGATGGTGTTGTGAGTTCTATGTGATATTGCATGTTGGAGATATATGGATATGTCACAAAATATAAACTGCCTGAGAACTACTAGTATGTCGGACTAAATGAAGTTTTCGCGAGTCATGAAAAAAGAACTATGCAATGTGTTTGTACTTGATTTTATTTGACTTTCTGATTATTATATATATTGGATGAACTTCATGATGCAATGAAAAGTCAGATTTTGATATGTATTAAGATTTACACTGTCAAAACTTATAACATACAGTCAAACAAAAAATGGGATTACATTACATATATGAGATTAATCTGTGTAGTTTCCTAGTTGAGGAGAATATATAGACTACGTTAAAGGTCCTTACATATACCATATTTATAACCACAAAAGCAAGAGGGACAAAAACTTGTGATATAAGTAGTTTATATTTGTAAATGAACGACGAAAATGTTTTTGGTTAATAGGTTAAGTAAACCATCTAGCCTAGTGGCAGGTGATAAGTCCACTTAAGGCAGCGCATGTGTATAATCTGAGATCGAGTCTCTATGCCTACATTATGTAGGAATTTGGCTATTGGGCCGGCCAGTTGTGGCCCAACATAATTTGCCGTTGACAAAAAAAAAAAACAGTTTTGTTTATCATATGAAAAGTGATCCGATTTCTTAGTTTTTCTTGTAATGATCGGAATTTGATTTTTAAAAATCGAGATTTGGAGATTAGGTTCGGAAGGTTTATTGGATAGTGGATTTTAATGGATTTTGATTTTTTTACAAAATTATATGTTATTCAATCAATCAGTTTAAAATTCATATTCAAATCATATGTTATTTCAGCATTGAATTTAAAATCCATGTTCAAATTATATGAATTCAAACATTGAAATTTAATCTATTTAATTTTTAAATTTACCTATTTATTTTAAAATTTAAAAATTTTATATAGATTTGGAAATTTTTATGGATTTTTAAATTTATTAAAATCTACCTACCAATAAACCTTTTAAAATGAATTATAATCTGATTTTGTCAATATTGTAAAAACAAAAGGGAGAAAATGCACACATGAATCGATCTCATACCTGAAAGTTTATATCAGATAATTAAATAAACGTGCTAATGACAATTCATTTAGGAATTAAATAATCGAGTACAGTTTTGACTTAATTGATTATATGATTATATTTATGTTTTTAGGTCGGCAGAAATGATTTGATTATTATTATTATCATTGTACTTTTCAGTGATGTTAATATATTCAGTAAAATCATGAGATGGTCTAGATGGCACAAGACTAGTGGTCAATGGCTAAGATAAGTTAGGTAAGGCTTTCAAGTAGTTATATAGGCTTTTTTTTGTTTTACACTTGAAAGATAGATATATTGATGAAATCACGAAAATGTTACATCACAGAGGTTTCAACAATTCCCACCAAAAAATTATGGATCCAAATCAATCATTGTTGCAGAAACTAAGAAGCTAAGTCCAAATCGGCATTAAAAATTTCCCGTAACCAGAGTGGTGAACTCGATGCAACATACGATTGTTTTCGATCTTCTCGAGTAACGCTAGAAGTGATGTGGTTTGCTCCATTGTTAACGTAACTCGGCTCAAAAGAAATTGTTCCCGGAACTATCTAATTTAGCCATATGACAAACTATGAGCATATTGGCAAAGTCCTAAAATGATCTCTCTGTGCGTCTAGAACTACCTATTTTCTTATCCGCATGTAACAGCTCATTAAAATCACCTAAGAGAGCCTAACTCTCTTGTCTTTGTAAGGCCCATCTTGAGATACATACCCACACCATGTTTCTCAATCCTGCTGCAGGATTCCCATATGTACAAGTGAGAAATAAAGCTTGAGGGCCAAAACAGATTCTTATCTACATAAAAGGAAGTCCACTTTAACTCCCTTTTTCCAAAATAGAGTAGCACACCGCTCTTTCCAACCGGATCCATTGTACATACACCATCAAAACCTAACCATAACACATCTCTTCTATTCATCGTCTCCATGAGAAACATAACCTCAAGGGAGATAGTTTTTCCTTATTTCCATGAGGCGAGGAACTATCAAGGAATGAGGCCGTCCCAATCCTTGACAATCCCAACACATAATACTCATTGATCAGGGGATAGTCCCAATTCGAGGACCATCTGATTAGTAGTACGCTTGGCACCATGTTTTGTTTCTTCCTCTCTGTTGACTGATTTCCATGTGTGAACTTCCTCAGTACATACCACGATATTAGTAGCTTGACCTTCAGTAAGTTCCAGTTGAGACGAAGAAAGGTTAAAAGCAGCTGGAAGGGACCGACGCAATGTGAATGTCTTCTTCCTTGGAGGTCGGTTTCTAGCTTTAGCTTTGTGGGAGTTAGTTCCAGATGTACCCGAGCACGAGCACAAGGGTACATGTACTGTTGAACCTAAGGAGCCTCTGAGTTTGATCGCCCTAAAGTTGGTTCTGAATTTACTGATTTGTTGTGAAGCAATCACCGTTGAACCAACAAAAGGGTTAGTAAGTGGAACAGCTTTGATTGCATCATGAAGAAGCTTGGGAGTAGCTTCTTTTGGGCCACCAAGTGAAGAGGAATCAAAAGAATCATAACTAAACACTAATCCTTTCCCTTTGTTGAAATATGTTGATATAATTGGGAGGAGCTTCATGTATGAGAACGACTTTTTGAGAAATGGGATTCTTCTCAGGTTCGGACACAAAATTTTGTAAGAATATGAGACTTAAGAAACTTTAAGAATTAATGTAGAGAAGAAGAGACTGAAAGAGAATGAACTAGAACCATTTTTATTGAATTAAAACTCCATAGAATTATTTCAATACAACATAAGTATATATATAACCGTTGGCTAGGAGGTAACCGTTGGAGAAGGTAGTCCCGCGGGAGTAGGTCGCATGTGGTCCCGCGGGTAGGTGACTGAGGGCGCAGGCGGCTGGGTGGGCCCAGCAAGGGTGCAACGGCTTCCTTGGGTCCACATTGACACACAGAGTTGGTCGTGGTCCCAACGGTCCTTAGATGTCATTTTCTTGACCTGCACCCCGAGAGAACAGTGTACGGGATCTCTCCGGATAGCCGCGTGTTTTGTCCGGACGTGAGGCTGCGCTTTTGGGTCGACCCAATCCGTCTCTCGCTCGGCCCAATATATGTCCTGAAGCCGATATACTCCTTGGTCCATTACCGACCCATTCGCGCCTTATCACTCGAGGCCTTCCTTCTCTTGCTCGGCCCAGTTCATGTTCTAAGGCCGAGACACCTCTCGGTTCGATAGTGGCCCAGCCGTGTGCTGCATCTGAGGTCATCCTCAGTTCATCACCCGACGCACCTCTTATCATTTCCGTGCGCCTCAAGACACCTTCTTTTCTTGGGTTACTTGCTCTACACTCTTTCCTTATAAATGATCAATACTCCCTCTTAAGCTTAACCATAATGTCATGTAGGTTAAGTTTGGATTTCTCTTAGAACCCACCTCATTAAAAATCTTAGAGAGAAAACCTCTTGGGACAAAACTCTTCTAAGGGAAAAAGAGTGTGAGCTGTATGAGAGAGGGGACCTTTGATCATTTTTTTGGAAGGTCCACAAGTCCTGGTTTGGGATAAATGTGATCACAAACTCTTAGACTTGCGGCTTTTGTAAAGATGTCCGCCAATTGGTCTTCACTTTTGGTGTAGCATGGGAGAGTAATTCCTTCTTCGATTTTCTCCCGAACTTTGTGACAATCAATCTCGATGTGTTTGGTTCTTTCATGAAACAGGGAATTGGATGCAATGTGGATTGCCGCTTGATTGTCGCAATGCATTGTGATTGGTTTTGATGAGTCAATACCAAGATCCTTAATGAGTGCCTTTAGCCAAGTGAGCTCACTTGTAAGCTTTCTAATAGCTCGGTATTCCGCCTCGGCACTTGAGCATGACACCACCTTTTGTTTCTTGGTCTTCCATGTCACCAAATTTCCCCCAATAAAAGTGCAATACCCGGTAGTTGACTTTCAGTCATTCCGATCACCGGCTCAATCCGCATCACATTATCCAACAATTTCGGTATTGTTGTTCTTTTCCATCCAAATGCCACGATCTTGACTTCCTCTTAAGTATCGGAGAATTCTTTCCATAATGCTCCAATGATGCAATGTGGGATTTTGCATATGTTGACTCACTTGGTTTACCGCATAGCATATATTCGGCCTTGTGATTGTCAAGTTGATAAGTTTTCCCACAAGTCTTCGGTATTGAGGTGTATCCTTGTATGTTTCATCATTCTTCTCCCCCTTTCGACTGAACTTGTAGCCGTCTTCAAGTGGTGTAGAAGCAATTTTGGAACCTAAATCGCCTATTTCACCAAGCAAATCAAGAGTGTATTTTCGTTGAGAAAGAAATAGGCCCTCCGAAGAGCGGCATACTTCGATCCCTAGAAAATACTTTAGTTCCCCAAGGTCTTTAATATCAAATACACTCTTAAGATAAGTCTTAGTGGAGGAAATACCGTCCTTGTCATTGCCGGTAATGATCAAGTCGTCCACGTAGATGAGAACCACAATTATGCCATTCGAACAATTGGAGACAAAGAGTGTATGCTCCGACTCGGATTTGTGAAAGCCACGATCTCGAAGTGTAAAGCTTAGTTTATAGTACCAAGCCCGAAGAGATTGCTTAAGTCCATAAATAGCTTTTCGAAGCCGTAAAACTTCCCCGGGTTTTATCATACCTTCTAGTCCGGGAGGTGGGTGCATGTATACTTCATCTTCAAGTTCGCCTTGCAAGAATGCATTTTTGACATCCATTTGCCACAACTCCCAACCTAAATTTGTAGCCAAAGATAGAACCACATGTACCGTATGGAGTTTTGCAACGGGTGCAAATGTGTCGGTATAGTCATGTCCATAGGTTTGAGTGAAACCTCTTGCAACCAAGTGGCATTTGTACCTTTCAATACTCCCGTTGCTCTTATACTTTATAGTAAAGATCCATCGGGAAGTAACAGCCCGTTTTCCCGGTGGTAATGTCGCCGGATCCCAAGTGTGGTTTCTTTCCATCGCATTACATTCATCCGTAATTGCATCTCGCCATTCTTTCCGAGTTTTGGCTTCGTTATAGCTCTTCGGGACCTGTTCAAGTGCAATTTTTCCAAGGAAAGCCTTATGATCTTTAGGAACAAGGTCACTAGAACATACCTGTTGGATAGGATGTGCCTCGGACTTTGCATTGTAACAAAACCGAGATTTGAGCCTTGTGGAGGGGTCTTTGCGCGGTCTTGTAATGCGTCTTAGTAGAATTTCTATATTTGGACAAGGAGTTTGAGATGTTTGTACCTCCAAAGAAGGAGGAGAGGTGTCCACCGTAAGTTGTTCACTTCCAACGGGTGTGGGTTCCGTTTCTTCGTCGTCGGGAATGTGTTGATGAGGCTTCTCGTCATCCGTGTTTTTAGGAATTGTCTCCGTGTTACCAATTTGTTGAAGAAGTATGCGTAAACTCTCCTTCCTATCTTGAGTGGTATTGGTGAGGTCTTTGAGTTCTTCCCAATTTGGCGTAGCAAAGTATCTTTGGTCTTCTACAAACTTTACATCCCGAGAGACATAGAGGCGGTGATTTATTGGGTCGAAACACTTGTAACCCTTTTGTGTGGTTGAGTATCCAAGGAACATGCATTTTGTACTCTTGGCATCAAGCTTATTATGTAATTCTCCTGGAATCAAGACATAACACACACATCCAAATACTCATAAGTGTTCAATAAAAGGCTTTGTGCCATTAAGTACCTCATACGGTGACACATTTTGTAAGATTTTGGTTGGAAGTCGATTGATGAGGTAGCATGCCATCAAGCATCTCCCCAATATCTTTTAGGGACTTTCATATGGTACATCATGGCTCTTGAAGTTTCCATAAGGTGTCGATTTTTTCTTTTCGCCACACCATTTTGTTGTGGAGTGTGTGGACAACTTGTTTGATGGATTATTCCACATTTGTTCAAGTGATCTTTGAACTTGGTGCTTGTATACTCTCCTCCATTATCCGATCTTAGTACCTTTATTTTGAAATTGAATTGGTTAGTCACATAGTTTTGAAAATTGATGAAGGCATCAAAAACCGGATCCTTAGATGCCATTAAAGTAACCCAAATATATTTTGATTTTTCATCAATGAAAGTTACAAAATATTTTAGGTTATCTCTAGAAGAACAAGGAGATGTCCAAACATCCGAGTGAATTAAATCAGAGCAATTTGCATAAATAGTACTAGATTTCGGAAAAACAGATTTGCAATTTTTTTCTAAAATACAAGCCTCACAAGAACTATGATCAAAAGAGTTTTTAGGTAAAATTAAATTTAAGGTTCTAGAATGGGGATGACCCAATCTAGCATGCCAAACCGAATTAAAGCAAGAACCAACATTAGAATCTAAATTGCTAACGAAAACATAGTGTAAATCCTTTGGAGCCGATTTGCCTTCTAGAACATACAACCCATCTTTGGTCATTCCTCCTCCAAGGATTTTTCCACTCTCAATATCCTGAAATTTTACATGGTTAGGATCAAATATAGCATAGCAATTTAAATCGGATGTGGTTTTCTTAACTGAAAGAAGATTAAATATAGCATAGCATAGCAATCCACCGGTTCTTCTCCCCCAACATTTTCTTGTGCTATGTTTGCTCTTTGTTCCTTCCACTTGTTGGGTTTGAGATGATGATTAAGGATCCAACATTTCTCTTTTGTATGTCCCTTTTTCTTGCAATGTTCACACACCATGTTCCTCTTATCTTCATTCTTGTAAGTTACTTTGTGAGCGGTGATTAAGTCCTTCTTGCTATTAATGAGCCCAATATTTCCTTGCTCCCTTTGTACTTGAGCACAAACCTCATCCACCGTTGGAAGCTTCTTTTCTCTTAGTAGGGATTTGACAAGGTCATTGTAGCAAGGATGTAAACCTCCAAGTAGCCCAAAGACCTTATCTTGCTCCTTTCTTTCATTTTTCACAAGAGGATCCATTGTGCTTGGCCTTAACATTTCATGCTCCATCCAAAGAACCCTTAGCTTTCCAAAGTAATCTTCAAATTCCATATCTTCTTGACTTAGAGTATTTAGAGCTATTTTTTAACTTCAAATACTCTAGTGAGATTGTAGACATTTGCATATACTCTCTTGAGGGTATCCCATAATTCTTTGGCGGTTTCACAAAAAAGATAGGATTCAAGAAGATGCGGATCAAGAGAGGCAGTTATGATAGCCATTACTGTTTGATCTTCTTGGAACCATTTATCTTGGTCGATAGTTACCATGTCGGAGGAACTTTCCTTCCCTTTTCCCTTATCAGTGACATTTGAGCCTTTTTCTTGTGGTTGGTCTACATGACTCCATAGCCCCCGGCTGCACAAGATCATCCTTGCAGTCCTTGACCATAGCATGTAGTTAGGCCCCTTAAGAATTACCGGTATACATGCCCCTTTGTTGGATTCCATGATAGTTTTATCGAAATGGAAGATTTTGAGAAAATTTTCGAGATTTTGGAGATTAATGAGAAGAGTAGAATTTTTAAGACTAGAAGTAGAATGAGATTAGGGTCTTTAATACTCTGATACCATGTAAGAATATGAGACTTAAGAAGGTTTAAGAATTAATGTAGAGAAGAGATTGAAGGAGAATGAACTAGAACCATTTTTATTGAATTAAAACTCCATAGAATTATTTCAATACAACATAAGTATATATATAAGGAAATGAGTGAAGAATGTCCTCCAAAAGCATCCAAGGTGACCGTTGGCTAGGAGGTAACCGTTGGAGAAGGTGGTCCCGCGGGAGTAGGTCGCATGTGGTCCCGCGGGTAGGTGACTGAGGGCGCAGGCGGCTGGGTGGGCACAGCAAGGGTGCAACGGCTTCCTTGGGTCCACACTGACACACGGAGTTGGTCGTGGTCCCAACAGTCCTTAGATGTCACTTTCTTGACCCGCGCCCCAAGAGAACATTGTACAGGATCTCTCGGGATAGCCGTGTGTTTCGTCCGGACGTGAGGCTGCGCTTTTGGGTCGACCCAATCCGTCTCTCGCTCGGCACATTATATGTCCTGAAGCCGAGATACTCCTTGGTCCATTACCGACCCATCTGCGCCTTATCACCCGAGGCCTTCCTTCTCTTGCTCGGCCCAGTTCATGTCCTAAGGCCGAGACACCTCTCGGTCCGATAGTGGCCCAGCCGTGTGCTGCATCCGAGGTCATCCGAGGTTAATCACCCGACGCACCTCTTATCATTTCCGTGCGCCTCAAGACACCTTCTTTTCTTGGGTTACTTGCTCTACACTCTTTCCTTATATATGATCAATAAATTCTTCACTCTTGTTTCTTGGAATCTCTTATCTTCACCAGAAGCAGCTAGTAAGTAGTGTCTCATCCCTTCCAAAACATATAGGGTAATTTTTGGTTTGCCTAAGTGTGGGTGAGAGCTGAGTTAATTTTCATCAAGAATACCAAAGAGCGGTTTTTTTAATTTTTTATGATAAAGGTTGACTCTTTGGTGATGACAATATCCTTTTTTCTCATGGCATCTTGATCTTGTAATTTCTTGACCAGTAATGGACATAGGTATTACTCATGGGTCAAACGTTGGCAAGAATAACATTGCTTTTGTATTTTCTTGTAGAAGAAGTTGACTATGGTTGTCTGATTGTTGGGTATAATGATGAGTTTGGACTTCCGAAGCGGTCTAGAGACGTCAAATTTTACCTTAACTCAGACCAACTCCTTATTATGGGGTTTGGTTGGTTCAAAAATCATCTGTTGAACTTGTCCAATAAGTTTACCTAGGACTTTGATAGCTTCTTTCGTATAGTAGTTGAGTGGAATGTTGCAAATTTGTATCCACATGGGAACAAATAAAAGGGAATCTGACCTGGTTTTTCAGTCCATCGTTCAATAGCTAGGCCCCATTCGTTGTATGTTTGAAAACCCTTTTCTAAAACTTCTTCTAAATCATGTTCAGTGAAGAAGATGAACAGAATTTTTTCAGAAGACAGAGCAATACCTCTCACTTTCTCTTTCTTTTGCCACTTGCGTGGTAGATCAAAGATTAAGCTCAACATTTTCTGATGTGCTGGGTTGAGGAGGCATCCTATGAGACTCAACGCATTCTGCTCATATGAACTATATTGGGGAAAATCTAGAATCATGAAAGCCAACATGGTCGCGAAATGAAGGAGCATATGAAAGCAAGAAACCCTAACCACCGTATTTGAGAAAAAGCAAAAAGAAATACGATTGCGAAAGTGATTAAAGCGTGGAAGAATACAACAATAAGCTCTAAGCCCAAAAGAATTTATTATTATTATTATTTATTATTATTATTATTTTCAGTTCAATAAGTAGTTATAGTTATACAATATAACTTTCTATAAATTATTGTTTTATAAATTAATATACAATACTAATTTTTATAAAATAATATAAATTTTTTGTTTTAAATTAAAATTTTAGTTGAGTTAGTATATAAATAAATTAATAAAATTTATTTTTTAAATAATTTTTTTAATATTATTAATTATAAAAATTTAACTGTATTTACAATTTTCTCACCTAAAAGATTACGATAAAGTAAGCTACGTAGAGAATCGTCAATTATTTATTTATTGTCCATCATCTCTTCATGTTTGGTTTTTCTATTTTTATAACCAACCATTAGACAAACAATTTCATTTTGTTTCTTTCTGTTTTGTCTTGGCTTTCATCTTGTTTTAGGGAATAACTTACCCGTTCCAATGTCTTTTCTAAAATTTTCCTTTCTTTTTCATTTCTACCTAATGGAATCATAGTTTTCTATTTAATTTGGGTAAATAGTTTTTAACCATTAGTCGTCATCTTTCCATTCGATCTTAATTATAAATGAGAAGAAAAAACAAGAATACGTTTTTCTTGTCAAATAATTAAATGTACGTCTCAATATTTATTTTTATCTAATTTTAATTTCAAGTAACTGTAAAAACTCACAGAATTTGCACTATGAATAGTGTTGTCGTCCACAAAAGCATTATAAAAAAAGGGTACAAGGTGCTTAGACAACATTCAGAAAAAGTCCTTAAAGGAAACAGTCCTGCCAGCTCATTTGGAATCAATCGGATTTAATAGAAACAAAAAATATTACAAAATCCAAAAAAAACACTAAGCACATATAATAAATGGTTCTTAACAAAACTTTACAATTACATAATATCATATAATTATCAAAACCTTATACTTCTCTACAAAATATATGAGGTCAAAAATATATGTAAATGTATGTCCATTGCCAACTTACATCCATTTTTATTTCATGTTGTCGATATTTCCAAAGACACAAACATCTTCTCAAATTTAAGTTTAGAGATTAACAAAAAGTCAAGAACATGTCAACAACAAAAACGTGTTTGCCACAAACATTTATTTTGGTTAATATATATATTGATCAAAGGTTGATCATATTATGGTTTCTACATCGTCATAAGTTACGTTTAACCTGATCAACAACCAAATCTTTAGAGACCCTACATAAGTTTGATTTTCGTACCACTGTTGAATCTTGTGTCCTTTATATATATTGTTTGTCAAAGTACTCAATAATGCGAATTCAGTTCTCACAAGTTATCATGTTTTTCTTGCAAATTATAAAAATAAAAAGGGAAATTTGAGAAGGATCTCTTTTTAGAACTATTTAAATAAAATGTGAGAAGTTTATTTAAAATATGAATTGAGAATTATCAATTTTACTAAATTGTTTTAATTTGTCAAACAATTACAAAACTCCGATTTATAATGAAACTTCTCCGAACCTTTAACTATACAACATAAAATAAACACAATTTTTTGAAATCAAAATCGAATAAACAAAATAACAAAAATAACACTCTACAATTTTACCAAAACACTTTTCTTATTTTTTATCTTACTTGATTAAATCATGCGAGAAATACAATGAAACTCACTATTAAATCATGTGAAAAGAAGTCGTCAAAAAGAACCAGCTAATTATTGTTAAAAATTGCATATTACTTTCTAGTAAAACAAATGGTCTGAAGACAATAGCTAATAGTCATAAAAAGATAAAGAAAGAAAACAAAAGACCTAATAGTTTATATAAAACAGTCTTGAAGAAAACAATCAAGTTTCTCTATATAATGTTGCATCTAGGCCTAGCTATTTCATCATCATCCACACTCATAACTCACATCATCTTTGTTCTTAGTCCTGAAAAATAAAAATGGGGTTTTCTCCTTCATTTTCTTATGGTGCTATTGGAACCCTAATTTTGGGTAGCCTTCTGCTTCAAGCATCAAACTCTAATGCTCAGTTGAGACCTGATTTCTACTCCATGTCTTGCCCATCTGTTTTCCAGATTGTTGGTAATGCTATCGTCGATGAACTGCAGACTGATCCTCGTATTGCTGCGAGTCTTCTTCGTCTTCACTTCCATGACTGTTTTGTTCGTGTAAGGACTCACTCAACTAATCTCATATCACTTACATATATAATAGAATCTAAATGTTATTGTTTAAGTATGATGTGATGTGGTTTGTGTAGGGATGTGATGCATCGCTTTTGCTAGACAATTCAACGTCATTCCGAACCGAGAAAGATGCAGCTCCAAACGCAAATTCGATTCGAGGATTAAATGTGGTAGATAGAATGAAAGCAGCCATTGAAAGAGATTGCCCGAGAACAGTGTCTTGTGCAGATATTCTCACCATCGCTTCTCAAATATCAGTGCTTTTGGTATATAAATATATCAACATGACTAATCTCATAAGCTGAAACATGTTATGAATTTGACGTTACTGTTTTATGTTATACAGTCAGGAGGTCCATGGTGGGCAGTTCCATTGGGGAGAAGAGACAGTACAGAAGCATTCTTCGATTTGGCTAATATAGCTCTTCCATCTCCATTTTTCAATCTTACTGAACTTAAAAAGGCTTTTCGTGATGTTGGTCTAGACCGGGCCTCAGATCTAGTCGCTCTCTCTGGTAAAGTGTTATTTCAATATATATCATTTTTCTTTCTCTTATAACAAGGTTTTATGTTCGAATCTATTACAAGATATCTTTTAGAAGTGTTTTAGGCATCTGAACTAGTTAAATATTTTTCAAACAAATATCCTCTAGCACGTGACGTTTGAATTATTAAAATGAGTTGGTAAAACGAGAAAAAATGACTCATCTTTAGATAAAAGTAAAATATACAATGTATTTAAACATTAATATATGTTATGTCAAAATGTTAGGTGGACACACATTTGGAAAAGCACAATGTCAATTTGTGACACCTCGTCTTTACAACTTCAACAATACCAACAGTCCAGACCCAAGCTTGAACCCTACTTACCTCACTGAGCTCCGTAGATTGTGTCCTCAAAACGGAAATGGCACCGTTTTGGTCAACTTCGATGTCACGACTCCAGATGCTTTCGATAATGCATATTACACCAATCTTCGTGGTGGTAAAGGTTTGATTCAGAGTGACCAAGTGCTCTTCTCAACTCCAAGTGCCGACACAATTCCTCTAGTTAACCAATATAGTAGTGACATGAATATCTTCTTTGGGGCGTTCGTTGATGCAATGATTAGGATGGGAAATCTTAGACCTTTGACTGGTAATCAAGGTGAGATTAGACAGAATTGTAGAGTTGTTAATCCGAGAATCAGGCTTGTGGAGAACGACGATGGTGTTGTGAGTTCTATTTGAATTATGGATATGTAAGAAAAAGTATAAAATGTGTGGGAACTAATAATTTCGACTTAATAAAAGTTCACGCGAGTTATGAGAAAAACTATGCAATGTGTGCTTGATTTGATTCGATTTTCTGATGAAATATAATGGATGAAATTTTTATCAAAAAGAAAGAAAGACATGATATTGTTTTTAGGTTAAAAAAGAAAAGAAAAAAAGACATATAATGGATGAATTTTATGATGTAGTGACCGGTAAGATTTTGACATGTATTAATGTAATTAAGATTTAACTCTGTCAAAACCTATAATATACTGCCAAGAAAAAGTCTAAATATATCGGAACTTCTACAAACCAAACAATTTCATTTGATTATATTAACTGGGGAATTAGCAAAAATGACACTAAAATTTTAAATAATTAATTCTATGATATACAAATGGATATTAATTTAGTAACATGTGCTAAGTGCAATAAAAACAGGCGCACATATATATTTAGAAATCGAATTTTATCATCTATATTATATAGGAACTTAGCTAATGGATAAGTCAGTTGTGGTACAATATTAATAAAAAAAATTGTATGATACAAAACACTAAATACTAAAATTCAACATATTTCTACATTATATGTCATCATACCAGTTTTATTTAATTTTTATTCTTTTTTATATCTTTTTTACTCTTTCTCTTATCCACTCATTATATTTTCGGTATAACTTTTAATAAAAAAGCTAAATCAAAATTCAATTTTTTTCTAAAAGTATAGAAATTTTTCTACATATAATAAGATTTAAATTTTTCAAAATGAACAATTTTTTATATAAAAGGAATATATTATTAACTAATTATATTAGAACGTTAATATATAAAATATGTATTTTTCTTTTTTTGGCAACAATTAGTAACTAGATCAACAATGATCTGATCCATAGTTTAAGTTCTCTAATTGGTGGAGGCTCGTAATCAAACTCACCACCATGTGTCTAACTAAATAAGGGGCAAGTTCACTTAGCCATCTTTTTTTTTGGGAGAATATATATTTGATATTGAATATTTATTTTCTTATAAAACTATAAATTTATACATATTTTCTGAAAAATCTCATCAACTTTAATTTCTTTGCTCTTTTATTCATACTCCTTTTTCCTCTTATCTTCATCTTCCTCTTACGTGTACTTTCTTCCTTTTCTTCCTCCTCTCGTTCTCAATATTTTTTTCATCTTCATTCTCTCGTTATTCTTTATCACCATCCTCGTACTCTTTCTTGTCAAACCTCATTCTCCTTTGATTTCTCATTTTCCTTATATTTCTTCTTCTCTATTTACTCATCATTATATACTATATAAATGAATACTTTTTTTTATTGTTTGTACTATCTGTTTTATAACATATATTAGTTCTATATCATATAGTATAATAGTATTGTAGAAAGTATATTTCCCCAAATCTCTTTCGTCTACATAAGTTTTCTTTTTCTTTTTGAATTTAAACACAATTAAATAAAAGGTTAAAATTGTAAATAGTTTAGATTTTATGTTCTTCTCTTAATTACATCAATACATATCAATACCTATGTAAGATACTCAATTAAATTATGGATTTATACTATTTCACCAATTCTTCTTTATTAGTTTATCGTATAGTAGTTAATATATATGTGTCACATATCAATTTAAAAGAAGAAATAAATAAATATATATATATATATACTAGAATTATATTCACTCTATAGCGTGAGATTTGATCATTTTTAACCCGCGTTCATTTAGTTTATAGATCCGTATTGATATTTTTGAATATTACTGATGACCAAAACCAAACCAAAATGAATCTGAATTAGAGAAAGTGAATCCAAAATAAGCCCAACAAAATATCGAATGAGTCATAAATCTATGTATTTGAAAAACTGAAAACAAACTAAACCCAAATCAAGAACCAAATTTTAGTTTTACTATTAAAATCTTTTTTAGTTTTGAATTTTTATATACAAATACAACTCGATTTTTACTGAATCGAACTATATCCGACGAAATATAAATACCCGAATAAATTTTAGATCAAAAGAACTAAAAAATCGAATTAGAGGAACTGAATCCGACAAAATACCAGAAATTGTTTCTATATCTATGTATCCGGAAAACTGAATTCAAACCTGAACCAAAACCAAATAAAACACAGAATTACCCGATAAAGTTTTGTTAATTTTAGTTTTATTTTTATTTTTCTAATAAAATTTTCTTAGTATTGAATTTTATATAAAATTCTGGAACAAAATCCACCTTAAATCTATTTTTAAGAGTAATTAAAAATTTTAAGTTAATTTTTATTTTAAAATTTATGAGACAGTAAAAATGAAAATGTATTCCACAAGATATATATATATATATATATATATATATATATATTTTCTCTATGTAATTGAGTTTGTCACGTTACCTAATTTGAAGAGAATGAATCTCACATCCGTAAAAGAAGAAACGGGTAATTTCTTTACTTTATTTTTTGTAGATTAGGCCATCTTGTTATCCGAGAAATGAAACTTTATTGAAATATAGAATCGGAAAAAGTAAAAGCTGTAAGATGATTAATATTCCGTGGTTTATAAAAGTAAAAAAAAAAAAAGCATAGCTTACATGACCTGTTTATTAATGTAATACATTATGAGTCTCAAAACATAATCAAGCTTATTCTATTCCATTTTTCATTCCGTTGAAAGCAAATTGTTGGAATACTTTTGTTCAATGTTTATATAATAGAGATAAAGAGAAAGAGATAAGAGCGACAAACAATCCATAATTTGATGGTCGTAGGTCGTGTGTTGGCCTCAGTACAAAACAATAAAAAACTGGACTCACGCCAGAGAAAATTTATTAATCACATAATTTATTGGGAAAATATAATGATTAGACGTTTTGATTACTATTGTAAGCCGGAATATCCGACTCGAACTAGAATGCGCTCAAGCATCTTCTGTTTATATTTTACTTTGTGGCACTTGACCAAAAACATAAATGGTCCCTCCATCATTTGTATGATTGTATCTATATAATTTTATAACACGATTTTGGGACTTTGTATTGGATGGTAGTAACTCATATTTTCTTCATTTTTGATTTTATGTACAACGCATTCAAGAATAGGAAGATTGACCAAATCCAAAGCAAAAACTTTAATATGCGGAATAACACTATTATTTGGAAGTTAATTCCCATAACAAAAATCCGTTAATATTTATACCATGTTTTATAATTACTAATCTGTGGTTGACAAAAAAAATATTTACTAATCTGTGAATATCCCATAATTAGTAATTGTTGTTTGTTAGAAGTAAATATCAAAATCTGTTATATGCCATCAAAAATGAATTCCTAAAATATGTTTATAGCTAGACAGAAATTTTGCAACATATTATTTTGAGAATTTTATTATTTTATCATATAATATGTGTTATAAAGGTTTGTAGACTTTATTAAGCCTTGTAGATGTTTATAGATACCATTTTATAATTATCATATTAAAGCAATTCTGTAAGGCATCAAATGAATCACCTGCTTTTTGGCTCTAAAGGAAACTTTTATAATCACATAATAATTGAGAGAGGTGGTCAACACCACGTTACTGATAAATAAAAAGTTTCAAAAGATGATAATATTTTAAATTTTACATAGATATATATATATATAACTAATATTTAACATAAATAACCATATGTTTAGCGATCCACTTCATAAAACGGAATTTGATTTCAATATGGTACAATTTTGTTTTTCTACCCCTGTTAGAAATATCAAATCCACTTTTTGTGTTCAATTCTTAGAAGGACGTGTATGTCTTGAAATAAATCTAGATTTGAGAATTGAGATCTATCTCTTTAAAGAACTACTCGCACTACGGAGTGGCTGTTTTATTTTGAAAAAATATTTTATAAAATCAATATAGCAAAAAGGTCTAAAGAGGTGTTATTATTAGTATGCTATCCAAATTACTTTAAAAAAACCAAATATAATTGAAATCATAATCTACGAACATTATTTAAATGATTGATAAATATAATCAATACAGAAGGAATATATAAAAAATAAATTTGGAAGTGAAATATATAAAACTCAATTCATGTATGTTTATTAAACAAATATCAGGCAGAGCCTAATATATACAAATGCTTTTTTTGACTTCTAAAATTGCTTTTCACATTGCAATAAGTTAAATTGGTATGTTTAAACATGAGGTAGACATAAACGAACAAATATATTTTATCTATGTCTATTTTTTTGTCAATTTTAATGATATGGTCCAGTTTATTATCTACACTCATTATTTAAAATTCCTTTCTAATCTATCAAATTATAGTGAGGGCATGTCAAATTTTTAAATCTTAACCACCAAACTAAAATTAATTTATGTGTGAATGCATATTTTTTGATTTCTAAATTAAGTTTACTATATGTTGTCAAAAAAATTAATTAAGTTTACTATATTAAATTGGTACAATTTGCTAGAAATGAAGGATAATAATAACTAAATGAATTTAAAGCTTTTTACATACAAAAACACCTAAAATTTGTTTGGTATCTTTAAAACGAAATTTCAGGTGATCAGTGACTAATATTACAATGTTTGAATGTAATATATATAGTATATATATATATATTATATATATATAATATTCAAAAACTGATAAGCTTTAGACACTATCAATTTACTTTAATAATTTCGACTTGCGTTCATAACATTTTTCTCCATTTTTATGCTAGGTATGTATTATGAATCTGGTTCTAATTTCTTTTCAACAAAGAAAACAATAAAATTGGTTGAATTTCTGATAGTTGTTTACTATGTAAAAAATATCCCTAAAACTTAATTACAAATACATAATTATATAATAATAGATGAATACTCGTGTGGTATACGAGATATTTTTTGTCAAAAATATACAATTATAATTATATAGATTTGTTCCTAATATATGTATATTTGATTTTTTTTGTCTTTTATTTATCTTACTATTTGATTTGGCATATGAAAATTATTTTAGTTTTCTGTATAACTAATAAAATAAAATTTAATTTATACTCTAATATATAATACATGATGAACTCATGTTATGTGTGAAACCAACGTTTTTGAACCGTGTTATGTGTAAAATATATTTTTGATTTATGTTTATTTTTATTTTGATGTATTATAGATTTGTCGATAAAATGATCTCGGAGTCATGTCAGGAATAAATTTAAAACCGACCATGATGTCGGTCTAGGGCTCATGTCCGTATCCATGGGTCATACCAAACTTTAGTAGTTTTTCCATCTCCAATTCGCCTGATACCTCCACGAAGAACTAGGTATCTTGCTGAGCACATACTCTGCCACCTGTATGAAGATAACGTTTTCAAAGGTGCTTCTAATAAACAATGATCCTTATAGTAACGACCCTTAAAAACCTTTGCCAGCAATGATTCTGGGTAATCTAAGAGCCGCCATAGTTGCTTTGCTAACATAGGCCGTATTAAAGGTTTCCAGGTTCCTAAAACCCAGACCCCCCTCCAACTTTGGTTTACATAACGCCTCCCACCTACGCTAATGTATTCCTCTAGACTCCCCCGAGCCAGACCACCAAAAGTCTGCTATTGCCGGGAGGACTAAGGTCTGCACAGTACCCCTCGGCAACCTATAACACGACATCACAAATGTTGGTAAAGGTGTTAAAACAGACTTTTATCAGAACTTCCTTACCAGCTTTCGAGAGGAATCTTGTCGACCATTACATATACGTGCTTGTATCTATCTCGCACAAAAGGCAAACACTTTGGTTTTTTGCACCCCTAAATTTTCTGGGATACCTAAGTACGTACCCATACCGCCTAGTTTGGTTGATACCTAATATATCTTGAATCGATGATTTTATCGATTCTAGAACTACATGTCCAAATTGTATGACTAATTCTGCAAAATTTATCTGTTGACCCGAAATTAGTTCATACTCTTTCAGAATTGCCAATATCTGTCTGGCTTCTGCTAGATTAGCCTGACAGAAAAATAGACTATCATCTGCGAACATAAGATGAGAGATGGGAGGGCTTGTCCTAGCTATGGATAGACAGTTATTAACTTCCGCTTCTCCGCCAATTTTAATCTACATATCAGCCACTCGTATACATAAAATAAAGATATATGGCGACAGTGGGTCCCCTTGGCGAATACCCCTGCTGGGTATAATACTACCCCCAGGTTCCCCATTAATAAGCACGGAATACTCTACTGATGTAAGGCAAAACATTATGCATTCCACCCATCTATCACAAAAGCCTATTTGACAGAACATAGCCCTGACAAAGTTCCACTCAATCCTATCATAGGCCTTACTCATGTCAGTTTTGATGGCCATATATCTACCATTTACTGATCCATTTGTGCGAAAAGCATGAAACATTTCCTGTGCTATCAAGATATTATCAGAAATCAACCTTCCTGGTATGAACGCGGATTGTGTCTCCGAGACCAGCTTTGGCAAGAATCTCTTCAATCTTAAACACAAAATTTTGGACAATAGCTTGTATCCCACATTACATAAGCTTAATTGGTCCAAATTCCATCATCTTTGTTGGACGGTCTATTTTTGGGATAAGGCAAATATTTGTCTTATTTAAGTTCCTTTCAAAGGATCCACTCAGTAGAAAAAAAGAATGTCATCCCATCAGGACCCGGAGGTCTTTCCCGGGATCCATCATGAATAAGGCTGTTCTAACTTCTTCCTCAGTCGCTAGTCGCATTAGCCATTGGTTATCTGAATCAGAGATCCTCGCTTTCAATGATATCACAATTTATATGTGGACATCCACCACTCGTAAATAATTCTCGAAAATATCTCGCCGCTTCCCAAAAAATCCTCTTGTTTTGTCACCCGTATATCCTGGGGATTTAGGAGACCAACAAATTTATTTCTAGCTCGACGGTTGTTGCGTGTGAGCATGGAAGAATCTAGTGTTATCATCGCCCTCTTTGAGCCATCTTATCCGGCTCTTTTGTTTCCAGAAAACCTCTTCCTCTAGATAGGCTTTCTTCAGATTCATTGTTGCCTCTAAAATTCCCCCTGGGTCATCCAAAGGCGAATTCTTACAATCCTCCAAAATTTGCTTTAATTCTCCTAACTTTTTACGCCCTAAAGACGAGTTTTGACTCCTCCAATGTGATATATCGCGGCGACAACACGCTAGTTTCTTAGTGAATGTCAATTGTCGAAAAAACGCAGAACCCTGCCAACTTTTCTCCACCATCTGTCTGAAACCATCGTTCGTAATCCACTGTTTATCGAAAACAAATTTCTTATGTGGCTTGGATAATTGATCTCTGAACCTACCCATAATCGGCTATGATCCGAACCAATTATCTCCAAATACTCCACCTCAGAGAGGGGAAAGATATCATGCCAATCCCCTGTACCATAAGCTTTGTCCAATATACATCGCACCACACCCATTTTTTCGGACTCCTCTCCAAGACCAACAATTACCAATTTTAAGAGAGAGAATCAAACCACAATCTCGGATCATCTGATTGAAAGCCCTAAAGGATGATGCACTTCGCACCGCCCCTCCTTGCTTTTCATGGTTCCCTGTTAACTCATTAAAATCTCCCTGGATCAGCCATTGTGATTGTCTATTAATCCCCATCCGGGTTAAACGTTCCCATACATAATCCCGGTTGTTTTGTACCGGTTCACCATAAAAGAAAATCATAAAGATTGTATTACCATCAATTTCCATTGATATATCAATTATATTTTTGTCCTTATATCTAATATTAACAGCATAACGGTTGGAGTAAAATAGTGCTAAACCGCCACTATTACCAATGGGTTCCACCGTTGTCAAAGATTTATAGCCTAAATGCAATTGTATTTTTTCTAGGAACATAAAAGTGTTATAAGAATAAAAACTCCGGTCTGTATTTTGTCCAAATATCTCTAAGATAACTAATGGTCACTTTACTGCCAATACCCTGACAATTCCAACACAATGTTTGTATAATCATACTTAAATTAACATTGATGGAGCATAAATGAGCTCGTGACTTTGTCTCCCCATTTGCAATAAGCATTGTGTCTGAAAGACAACAACCCTTTTAGTGTACAAGTATTTCCTCTCTGTCAGGTTTTTAAAAATAAGCCCAACACCAGAATGAGTTTGTAAAATCCATAAGAACCCAAACTTCATGAGGAAAGTTAATTGAATAAAATCACTTGTATTTATTATATTTTTATTGTGTTCTCTATTTACCCATTTGGGCCCTCTTCATTTCTTTTAATAAAAGCCCAAAATCCATATTGCCAAAAACTTTATTAAAAGGCCCATCTAAAAAAATCTCTAACCACTTTATTAAACATCTTAATAAAACCAGGAATTTGAAAAGAATCCGTCCAGACATAATTATTAGCCAAATCCTCCTAAACTTGGAGATTAAACAGAAAATAGAAACACAAATCATTTAAAAAACTTATAGAATTGTGGAGTCAATATCAATGTCTTTCTTGGAGATAACGTTTCCAATAAGGCCATCTTCTTTGTGCTTACGCCCCTTAAAGGAGTAGTGTCCTTCGAATTGGATTTTCCCATCGTCACCAACGCTTTTGGTAATGGTGCTGTCCTCCCATGCTGCACTTTTTCAAGAAAAACCTTGTGAATTTGAGCCTCTTCAGCCTCTGTAAGTTCCTGTCTCTGAGGCAAAATATCCTTAGCTGAAACCGACTCCTCTTGTATTTCCAATTCGACGTTCACCAACGCCTCCTCTATGTTGTCACCACTTACCCATTGCATATCCTCTTGCTCAGTGGCTAAGTCTGCAAGTACAGGTGAAAGCTGTTTCGGGATTAACCTCATTTCCAGCCTCTTCCGTGTTTATATGCATCAATTTGGGATCAGCTCCAATCGCCACTTCCTTGGCGGCTTTATTCTCCTCCTCGATTAGGAATAAAGGTCTTCTAACCTTCTTCCCAGAGACTTCCTTTCCACTCACCTCTTGTTCAGATTCCTGACAAAAAGAGACGATTATAACCAAAACCAGAAACCAATAAACTTTGTTTACAAATCTGCAAAGTGTTACCTGTACCAGGTTCTCCTTCGGAATCAAGTCAGCCGCTTGACCGCGGGTTCTCTTTCTTCCCTCATTACTATCCCGAGAGGCGACAGCCCTAGCTACTACACCTACACTTCTTTTTCCCCCAATCAAAGCTCCCTTAAAACTCCTATTTTAGAATTCCCAACCGATCTGTTTCCTGAACTAGTTTGCTCCATATTTTCCTGCTTTGCTTTATAGCACACGCTCACATCATGAGTCATACGGTAGCAAAGAGAGCAGAAACCAACGAGCCTTTTGTACTCAAACATTACTTTTGACTCTCTACCCTCTTCAAACTCTAAAATTGATGAAAAAATCAGAGGTCGAGAGCATGGTATTTCTATTAGAACCTGACCTTTGATGACATCAATAGATATAACTGAACCTAATGACCCTGCTACCACTCGGTATACCTCCTCCACTCTATATTCGAAAGGTATACCCGTTATCCTTATCCATAGCCTAATTAGGTTTGGATAGTCAGCGTCAGCCATCGCTTTCCACGGGGCATACGCTACCATCCAATTATCAAAATTAACTGACCTATAATCTAAAATAGAAATCAGATCAGACTCAGATTGGAATTCGAATTGAATACGACCATTACCTAAGTTTAGACCATTTACCCTACCTACTAGATTCCAAAACTGTGGCATCCGGAATATAAAGGTATCTACATTCTGGATAGCCGGATTTAGACAACGACCCATCATTACCTTAGAGCTACGAGCCAACAAATCAGAATTATCAATTTTTGGTATTCTGATTTTGAGCAGTCGAGGTGGAGATTTTACCTCCACACTCTTCCTATGTGATCCTAGATTTGCCATAGCACGTAGTTCACTATGAGAGTACATTAAATCGCCGAAAGAGTAATAAAAAGTTTTAAAGCTATTTGGAAATAACATGACCAGAACTTATACTTATGCGCACTTATATACCCACATAAGCCGTCATATGTGGTTATCTGGTATTTCCTAACCTCTAGGTATGTTGTTGACTCAATAAACCCGATTCCTAACAACCATTTAAAACTTAAGCTTATCAACTTCCATAGTTTTATGTCCCAACAAATTATATCCAAACTTTGAATTTTAAAAACCAAACTATTCCAGATTTTTAGGATTTTTATCTCACTTAATCCATAAGTTAAGTAATTATAAATAACTAGGATGTGTACCTTTTTGTTTACGCCATAACCCAATATATCCCAAGAGAAGCTGACCACCATGTATAAATCATTGGTGCTCCCTTTATATATGAACCCTAAGAGATGGACCGGACTACTAACTCCCATCCCACCGATCATTACGTGTAATATCCATAAGCATCTACCTAACGATTGATCATCAAAAATCAGCTTATTCCTGATTTGAAATCTTGTACTGATCTTTACATCATTCCATATTTGATTAAAGGTAAACAAATTGGATAACTTCTGGTGCGTACCATAGAACAACAAAACCCGCCCACTTCGGTTTTCTATGTAGAAGTCTTTAGTACTCCATTTTTGTAGGTACCTTTTATCAAAGATTAGCCATATATGAGAAAGAATCCAGTAGAAACAGCCTGAAAAATAATCCTTAACTCTATTTCCAACCATTAAACTCAGTCCCATTTTCCCCCTAACTCTTATCTGAGCCAAAATCTGTATCTCTTGTTCAGTCATTAAGACTAAACCCTCTAACCCCATCAAAGGGTTACGATTACATGAGTTCCTTATCATCCCAGTTCTTGACTCACGTGTGAGTTTATCAAGGGCTGTACCTATCCCTCCGTATAACCCAATATCGTCCCATTCACCTCTATACTAGTCAGGCCGTGAGATATGAAGTTGAAACCAGAATCCCGTACTCAAACAATCGCCGAGGAACGAATTCATTTTAGAACAAAAATCCACCTCGAACAATTTACAATATTCTGGACTTTCATCATTCACCGTTTTGGACCTAGAAACATAAACCCTATGTTTTAAATTAGATCTCAGTACTGAACCAATAATCATCTCAATCCACCAATCTCTGAAATTAATGTTATCAGAGATTGTGTGGTCTAATCCCCACATCAACTGTGGCTCCCGAAACTTCCCATAGAAAATAATGTAACCAATATAACTAGAATCGCACCAATTTACCACCACAAAAGAAGTCAGAGAGATGTAGACAGAAACCATACCTGAATCACTGACGGCGACAGATAGAGGCCCATGAAACTAACTGAAACACCACCGGAGAGAAGAGCCCTAAGCGTGACGAAGAGAAGACTCCTGGCGGCAACTCCCTCCCCGAATAGCCGACGAGAAGCCGAACGGCAGAGCACAAACCCTATTCGCCCAAAAAATTGTCTTTTCTGAATCGCAGACGACGACAGAAAGAAGCCCATGAAACGAATCGAAACACCACCGGAGAGAAAAGCCCTAAACGAGACGAGGAGAAGACTCCCGGCGGCTACTCCCACCCCGAATAGGCGACGATGAGCCGAACGGCGGAGCACAAACCCTAATCGCCCAAACCCTTCTTACCCCATTTCATTTTATTTTTAGATGATACAAAATCATTTATTTTTAAATGAATATTGAAGTAATTTTCAAAAACATTTGGGATAATCTTCCCAAAATACCCTCAAAGTACAATGTCTTTCAATATAATATATTCAAAATTTTAATAGTGAATCTAAAAATTGTTATTTTTTATTATATACGAGATTAAGTTAAGTTCATTTAATGTCAAATTCATGTCAAACCAAAAATGTTTTAGAGCTCATTTAAAAACCGCTCTTCTAAGATATAATTTTAAATGCAAATGGCTTCTAGCCTAGTGGCATGCGGTAAGTCCACTTAAGGCAGCGTATTTGCATAATCCGGGATCGAGTCCCTATGTCTACATTATGTAGGAATTTGACTGTTGGGCCGGCTAATTGTGGCTCAATATAATTTGCCATTGACAAAAAAAAATATAATTTTAAATTTTAAGCATTTTATATCATTATGTTGGCAATAATTTTATGGAGTTGAAGTAGAATTCTTGTGGAGAATATAATGAATACGAAGAGTAAACCATTTGACAAAAACATTTATTTTCACAAAATCATTTATACTCTCAAAACTTACACTTGTTGTAGTTAAACTAATAATTTGTCATGTATATTCACAAAATCAAAATTTTTGTATTTTATTTAGACACAGAGACATGTATTTAAAATATTTGAATAATAGGATACAAGGATCTGTTGATCCAACAAAAGAAAAATTAGCGTGCAATGTAGATTGTACTTACAAATGGAACGTGTGATCCTAAAAACTGTGCCGAAGAATGTTGGAAGACCAAAAGAATTGGTATGTGTCTCTATGGACTGGTGAGACGTGTAGTCGCATATTTCCACAATTATCTTTTGAATTTGATAAATAATCAAAATTTCGATGTTTCCACAAAAATTAGTAAATCGAATATATATTTTAGAAAGCATGTTTTATATTTGATTTTATTGATTTAATTGTTGGAAAGAAACTAATAACAATAATAGTATTTTTAATCTTTGTACTTTAATATTGTGGTACTATTGTTATAATTTGTATGTAATCATATTATATTCTCACCATCGTGTAACTTTCCATTTTATTTTAATAAAGAACCATTTATGCTTTAAAAATATGTTAAGTAACAGAATTTAGAACAAAATAGCGACGACTTTTTTCCGTGGGATTTTTTATATCAAACAATGACTACAAATTTATTAATATTTGCTCCTTTTTATATCATGGTTGATTATATACATATAAATTCATTTTTAGTTACATAAAAACATAAAGATTATAACTTATGGCCAATGTATTATATATATAGTAAAATCTTTATAAATTAATTAAAATAATATTTTTAAAATATGTTAATTTAAAGAGATAATATTGGAGACATCCAAACATCACTATAAAACAGTTCAAGTGGACAATATGAAGTCGTTGATGATTGTTTAAAAGGACAATCGGAGCAAGACAAATGATCTGTTTTTGTATATGACAATGGAACCGGAAAGAGAGAAAGAACATGATTCAAAACCGAAAGAGAGGAGTGACCCAAATGTTGATGCCAAGAGTGAAAGGTAGTCTTTGGACCAGATGCAGAAAATAAGGTCATGGCTTGAGAACCATAAAGTTGATTCCTAGCTCTGCCTTGGAACAATGGAACTCCCGTACTTATACTAAACCCTAACTTAGAAAAAAATTAAAATAAATATAGGATTAATGTAAAACAAATCGTAGACTAATCAATGATTTTATTAACCGTAAACATATATAATGAATGATAAACTTATATTGTTGACTATTGATTATTAGAATAATTAAAACTTTAAACGAATTCATCAAAACTTTATATGTTAATTATTCGATAAAATCCAAATCCATCAAACCCATGTTATTTTGGATTCGTGTTCATTTTAGTAATTAAATCTGTCTTTTATTAAAAACTATATTATTTATGATATTTATGTCACATAAAAATACAATTTACACAAACAAATTTAAAATACCTACACCTTCCTCAATTTAAAATAATTACATGCTCCTCCAAAACAAAATTTAAATTTTATCATATAAAACAAAGATACCAAATAAGAAACTTGTTTTTATAAGAATCTCATAAAAATTTAATATAAAATTTGCATTAAATTAATTAAATAATAGTATTGCATTGATCAAAAGATTTCAAAAAAATTATTATATGTAAAATATACGCTAAATAAAAAAGTTGCATAAAATAATATTCTTTTTACAAATACTTACATATTCGAATAAAAGCAAACCCATTTTAGATATTATAGCATGTTTATCATACAAAAATGAAATTAAAAGTATAAAATTTGAGAAGTTATAGCATGTTTGGAAGTTATTTTTAAAAAATTAGTTTAAGATTAGAGAATTTCATTAAAATATCCTCCTTCTAAACCTATTCATTAAAAATGCTGAGGTTTTTACCTTCTCTCACTTACCCAATATTAAAGAAAAGAAAGACAATTATAACCCTGCTTTTTAAGTAATGGCAGTGTGCAAATTGTCTAGACATAGACATATTTTTGATTCTCAACTATGACCCTGACTAAAATGTGACATGCAAGAGAAGGAAAATTTCACGTTTTTTTAGTGTAAATAGAATTCTATAGATCATAGAAAAATTATCATCGTGTCTTGCTATATATATTATATGTCTATGTTCATGGACAAATATAAGATATGGACATGAACAATGGACTACATTTTCAATAGACATGGACACGTTATTGTCATGGAAAAATTGTCATACATTTTGCTAAGACATACGGACATATGTATCATATTGAACTCAATGGACATGAACATATATTTTTTTTTCCTATGGATATATATAGTGTCATGGCATTTAACGACGTAGACATGGACATAATCAATTTCATATAACAAGACACCGATATATTTAGTTCTATTTCTACGACATACAAACATCTACATTAACATAACAATACTCATTGCAAACTATAGAGAAAGGTTTAAAGGACTTGTACCTCGCAAAGAAATTGGGCATGGATAAAAATGTAATATAGTGGGAGAGACAAAACGAGAAAGGGTATAATAGATTATTTTGATGATTTCTTTTTAAAATAGGGCATTTTAATCATTTTCTCTTAAACTTATAGCAAAATAAAATATATATTATCGTAAAACATATGCCATGTGTTTGCATAAATTTATCATAAAAATCTAAAAATACTTACATTTTTGGATAAATATTTAAAATAATTAGAAATCATATTAGGAATCTTAAAACCTTTTTGCCATCTGGTCTGATCACCTAAGGGAAAAAAAGAAATAGAGAACAAAAACAATTTGTAATAGAACAAAAATTGGTGTGTACCTTGATAACGGTAATATATCAGTGTAGCCAAAAAAGGAATTATACTCGGAGATGTGATACGAAAGTTATGGTGATTTTTCAAAAACATATCTTTGAAAAACGAATTCCCGAATTGCAATATTCGAAAGCTGTTTCCCGTCAAACCATAAGGGCCCAAAATACAATCAGCACATTGTTGGAAAGCCCCAATAATCTAATTTTCAGATAAATTTTCCGATCCAGGTTCGGAGGTACTGTACATAAGTAAACCATGTTTTAATGTGTCGGTTCGTAATAAGTTTATCCTTCAAAATAAAAAAATTAATTTAATTAAACTAAAACATATACAATATCAAAAAATCAATTTAAGTATCCTGCAAAACAAAAAATATATTAAATTTATTCAAATTCATGTTAGATAATAAATTAAATTAAATTAAAAATTATAGCAAATTAAAAAATATACTACCGTAAATTCTACTAATAAGTAATAAATTTTATTTGCATAAAACTATCAAAACATTCTAAAAATGTTTACATGGATAAATACATTAAAGAATTAGGAATCAAATATTTAAACTCTAGCCATCATCTGATCTGACTATGTGAAAGATAAAAGTGAAGCGGAAGATGAAAACAACTTATAATAGAAAGAAAATTGGTTTGCACTTTGATGAACCTAATATTTCCATGTAGCCAAAAATGAAATCGCATTCACAATTGTGGTACAAAAGTTATAGTGGTTCTTTCAAGACACATATCTCGAGAACGAATTTCCGAATTTCAATGTTTGGAAACAGTTTCCAGTCAAATCAGTAGGACCTAACAACGATCATCATATTTTGAGAAAACGGTCTAGATTTTAGATCAGTTTTCCGATCCATATTTGGAGGCAGAGTTTATTGTTAATCATGATTTAAAGTGTGGGTTCGTAATAAATTTATCTTGCAAAACAAAACAAAAAAATTTAATTAAACTAAAACATATACAATATTAAAACAAATTGTTTGACGATGTAAGATAGATGAGAATTGCTCATAGGAAGATTTTCTAGAGTTTTCTAATTTAATAATGATAGTTTGTTACCATATATATAGTATAAATTCGAAATATATTATGTTTGATAATTTTATATATTAAAGTGGAATTTTTTTATATTTTAACTATGTTATAAATTTTAGAATAAAAACTAGCGTAAGATTTATAATAACTCTTAAGCTCAAGATAAGTTTCATTATAGATATATATATATATATATATATATATATAAAAATTTAAAATTAATAAAAATTTAACAGAAAAATACATTACGTGTACATCTTATAATGGTTTAACATACATTATAATGTCTTGATTCAAAATTCATGTTACTCTCATTTATTTTGCCACCCTTAATATATTTACATATACATTATATTGTATTCATTCTTCGATATGATCATCAAAACTCATAAAAGTTTGCATATTCTCGAGACACTTTGAACATGCTATAAACTACAGAATAAAATTAATTTACGATTCACAACTATCATTAAAATAAGTTTAATTGGGTTTCGTTATAAATTTTTATATAAAATTCAAAATTAAATAATATTTAAGATAAAAAGTTTTAAAATATTAAAATTTAATAAAAATATCTCGCGTACAAATTCGATTATTGATTCGCTTCCGGTTCAGATATTTTGCCTGGTTCAATTCATTTATTTTAGTATTTTGGTTATTTTGGTTTATGACATTCAAATATTTTTATTTTTTGGATAGGGTTTGGTTCAACATAAATCGAGTTTAGGTTCATGTATTTTAATCTATAAATCAAAATTAAAAGGATTTAATAGAAAAATTCTAAAATGTGGTTCTTGATTTGGTTCAGATTCGAGTTCGGGTTCGGTTCCTCTAATTCGGGCTGATTGGATTCGGGTTTTGAGCCTTTAAAAAAAATTCAAAACAATGTAAATATCAATACGGGTCTAAAAACCAAATAGACATGAGCTGAAAAACAATCAAATCCCGTGTTCTAATGTGGGTATAATACTAATATCTATTTAAATTGACAATTTTTCATATTTAGTCCATAAGATTTAATAATTATAGATCTGATTTGAATGGTCCAGTATAGATCCGGAAGGCCGATTAGGAAGCTCCTTGCATTCGCAAGTATTTTTGTATTGCAGTTGAAAAGAGATAATGTTGGGATCCATATGACATTACTTATTATCTTTTAAGTTGCAGACTGGGGAGATTGGCGATTGTGTTATCAATACAAACTGTCGACATAGTGCCATTCTCTTTTTACCATATAATGGATCATTGTCTTTTTAGCATATGTTCTGGCAGGATAATGGGTATAGGTTGGGACATGAAAGGCCTTGAAGTTCATTGGTGGATTTCGGGTCTCAGTTATGAGCGAAACCGGAGTAGCTATGGTCAATTGTCGCTCATATCACGAAGTATGAAGGTTAGTTTACAGACTATTCAGGAAATTTCTCCTGCAATATTTTCACAAAGATATAAGGATTATGTGGCTAACGATAATGAAAGTGTATTGCTGGAAATTAAGTTCCTTTTTGATAAGATCTATCAATGCGGAATCTATTTTGATAATTGCTGGAATTATTGGAATTATGCGTTCAAATTTTAAAAAATTAAGATAAAACCTATTTTTTAGGAAGTTATGGATCTTATCATTACACTGGCTGCTATATATATGAAGACTAATAATATCATAGAGTATAGTCGCTGCTTTTTAAGTTCTAGCCTCCTTGTTAAACCTAGTTTTTCTTGGGATAGAGAGTCTGATAGTTTTGAGACAATGTCGGCGTCTCCGATTAAGAGATTGCGAATTAAAATTCCTAAGATAGATAACACTGCATTACTTGCTAGATTGTCGAAAGTTCTGATGGGATGCTGTCTGAATCCCCAGAATCAAAATGTGGATACATTCTTGTTTCGAATGCCTCAATTCTAGGACCTAGTAGGGAAAGTTAGAGGTCTGAATCTGGGAAACAGTAGGTTTCAGTTTGAACTTAATGAGAAGGGAGATTTAGATAGGGTTTTGGACAATGGCACCATCAATTTTGATGGTTGGATTGTTGCTTATGCTCCTTGGAAAGCCATGGCCGGGGCTGAATATCCTAGTGTTATAAGGTTGTAGGTTAGATTCACTTTACCATTCGAATATCAGATAGATGAAGTGTATAAAATAGTTGCCGAATCAATTGGGGTTGTAATTGATATTGATGTCAATAAATGAATGGTGTTAGTTGAGGTTCCGTGTTCAAAACCACTCATCTTTTCCTCTGTTTTAGAATTCGAAGAAGGAAAAGACACCAAAATTTTGATTGAATATAAGCGGCTTTTGGGTTTTTGTGGTCTCTGTCATAGGATGACACATGACACAAATAGTTGCTACAAGTCCAAGTCAGTTACTGTAGGATCTGGTAGTAATGACTTTGGTAAATCTGTAGCAGCTAAAAGAACAAAGAGCTTCAAAGGTGCGGTTTTGATGGGTCCTTTAAAACCGACCAGACTGCAGAATGTGGGTAATATGGAGAAGAAGAGGGGCCGAAGGCTAGCTTCTTCAAGTCTAAGCAAGACTCTGCGAAGATGGTGAGTTTGCATGTGTTAGTTATTATAAATAACGTTGGAGACTATTCAGATGTAATTTGTTCATCTTTTTGGTTTAATGTCAATGATCTAGATTTTGTACTGGTTTCTTTGCAGGTCTGAAGACCATTGTTTCAGGGCCTGACATGATCAGTTTAGGTAGAGGCGGATGAAGGAGAACCTGCGGTTTTGCAGGCAAGTTCCGACCAATCTAGGGCGGCTGTTGTAGCGGCAGAGGCTGCTAAACAACTTCCGGAGAAATTGTTGGGTGTGGAAGATGCTAGGGAAGGCACTGCCCTGGTGCCGAGTGATGAGGAGGCGAATCTGGAAGCAGAATTAGCCGACTATGATCAAGAAGACACACTTCTGTATACGGAGGAAGATCTCCTCGACGATCTAGCGTTAATAGCTGCAGTGGCCGACACACAAGTCTGTCTGCTGCTAACCGGGAAAAAATTAACGCCGAATTTGCACAGTCCCTCCAAAAATGTAGAGTTGCTAGACAAGTAAGACCCCCAGTCGGCCCAATTAAGACAGCTTTGCGGACAAATACACCAATCTGGGGGGTTAGTTTCAAGAAAGCAACGGCAATGAAGGTTATGTCACCAAGGAAAACCCCAACGCCAAAGTTAGCTAAGGAGAGTTTGACTAAAGATAAGGACAAAAGTCCAATGAAATTCTAATTTTTATGTTTAATGTTCTTTGTTGGAATTGCCAAGGAATTGGTAGTAAAATTACAATTGGTTATTTAATAGACATTTGAAAACGTTATAAGATTGAATTTTTGTTTCTTTCTGAGACTAAAAATAATTTTATTT
>JAKUCM010001693.1:0-65645 GCA_023374145.1 Lepidium sativum
TAAATCCAAAATAATTAAAATAAGTAAATCGGACTAAATAGTATACCCAAAACAACTAAGTTACATGTCTAAACCCAAATATATAATTATAAAAATTCTTGAATTAAAAAAAAACTAGATCCTAATTAGATGCTTAAACTCAAGTGAATGATTAAATTTAGTAAATCAAACTAAATATTATACTTTAAACATACACATGTGGAAATGATTATAACCTAGAAATTTTAAAATAGTCTATTTATAAGGTTTAATAAGATAACTTATAAATTATAATAGATAGTATATTTATTAAATCTGAATAATCTAAGAATAATCAAAAATAGTAAATCAATCCAAATATTATCCTTAATACATTCACTTAATGCTTAAATTTGGGAAAATGATTGTGACTCATAAAATGTAAAATATTATATTTAAAAGGATTAATAAGATAACTAATAAATAATTTTTAGTAAGATAAATTTTTAACTTTTGATTTTATAAAGTTTTATATGATTTCATATGCAAAATATATAAAATCTATAAACTCTTATATTAATAATAAAACTAAGTAAAACGCTAAAATATGATTTAAAAATTATTTTATAAGGTTTTATAAGATAACTTATAGGTTAATTTTATAAGTTTTATAAGATAACTTATATTTTCTATAAGTTAGTTTTCATTAAAAAAAAATTCATGATTTTTTCTGTCTCAAATCTTTTTAAAATTTTATAAGATATTTATAAGTCAACTTATCAAACTTTAAGAAAAATTTGACATAAAAAAAATTAGAAAAAATGTTTTCATACAAAAATTTGAAGGCATTTTTTTTTCTTATTAGTAAATGTATTTTTTTATAGAAATTTACCTGAGCATTTTTGTGAAAAAGTCCAATAAAAAAATTATATACAAAATTTTTTTAATTAAACTTAAACATATAAATTCTATTTACAACAATAAGATAAAATATTCAAAATATAATATATATATATATAGTATACAAATACAAACATATTATCTAGTAGATATAAAACATGTCGGCTATGGATTAACATTGGCTTTTCCTACTTATGTGCCTCTCGTTAAATACAACATAAACTACTTGTGGCCCAATTATAATGTCAACCTAAACTAATGACGTGAGACTGCAACACTAGTTAATCAAACTACTGCAGTTTCATTTCTAAGAATTGGACTTTCTTCTTCTTTAAGCTCGGGATTCAGGTCTTAGGGCCAGACTTTAAATTACTAATCATTATAGTTTTGACTTTGACATAAAATAAAATAAAATATTACTCAAATATCATTTCACTTCATTTACGAAGAAGAGCCGAAGAAAAGAAAAGCATTATAATAAAAATGAGAAACGTCGAGTCGTTGTAGCCATTAGTTATTGGACTTTGATTAAAACATTATATGGTAGAAATATGACTTTTTTTTGTAGTCAAGTTGTGTTTTAGGATTTTCTGTAAAGGCTTTTAGAAAAACTATTATTTTATGTGATTTTAGATAAGTTAGTCTTCATTTTAGTTTCTTCTTCTTTTTCTTCAAAATTTTCAAGTTCAGAACATATGAAATTATCAAAACTATATCTTAAATCCGCAATCTAAAAGAAAGTATTAAAATTTGTTTTGATTTCATCTTTCTTATCCTCAATGGGTGTTTCACACCAAATTGCATACAAATGACACTCTTAAAAGATTCAAGACTCGTTTGGTTGCCAAAGAGTACTTGTAGGAAGAGGGTATTAACTACATAGAAACATATAGTCATGTAGTTAAGACTGCAACAATTAGATAAATTCTCCATGTTGCAACAACTCAAAGATTGGACATTAAACAGCTGGATGTTCAAAATACTTTATTGGTGAAGATCTTATTGAACCAGTTTATATGACATAACTTCTAGGGTTTGTTGATCCTGAGAAACCATATCACATATGCAAGCTACACAAATCAATTTATGGACTTAACCAAGCTTCTCGTGCTTGGTTTGAAAAATTCAACAACTTTCTTCTGCAATTTGGTTTCATCTACAACTATCATGATCCCTCACTCTTCGTTTACTACAAAGATGGCAACATCATCTTCTTACTCTTGTATGTTGATGACATGATTCTCACTAGCAACAACAGAGATTTCATTCAACATCTTCTTACTTGTCTCAATGCCGAGTTTAAAATGAAGGATCTCGCACCCCTCCATTACTTTATGGGAGTGCAAGCTCACTTCCACGATGATGGTCTCTTCCTCAATCAAGAAAAATACGCTAGTGATCTCCTTGTTGCATAGAATGGCAAATTGTCAACCAATGCCAACACCAATGCCTCTTCAACTTGATCGTGTCCCAAAACAGGATATTGCCTTTGCGGATCCAACATATTTTTGAATTCTTGCTGGTAAATTACCATATCTCACCCACACTCGGCCATATATTCAGTTTGCAGTAAACTTGGTGCCAGAAAGTGCATGCTCCTTCAGAAGCAAATTTTGCTTTGCTCAAACGCATCTTGCGTTATGTCAAAGGAACTTGAAAATGGGACTTAATCTGTCTTCAAACACGGATACAACTCTTTGTGCATATAGTGATAGTGATTGGACCATATGTCGTGAAACACGCAAGACCACAAGTGGTTTCTGTACGTTTTTAGGCTCAAACATCATCTTGTGGTCTGCCAAGAAGCATTCAACTATGTCAGGCTCCTCGGCCAAAGCTTAAAACAGAACTTTATCCTTTGCGGCCCACAAAATCACTTGTCTTACTTCTCTTATTCGAGACATTGGCCTCACACCATTAGGACCTACAAAACTATATTGTGTCAACTTATCCGTTATATCTCTTTCTGCAAATCCCACACTTCATGCTAGATCAAAGCATTTTCATATTGACTATCACTACATTCAAGAACACGTTGTTGTAGGTGAAATTGAAGTTAGACACATTCACATTTTTTTTCAGATTGCAGACATATTCACCAAGTTTTTTCCTCAAGCAAAATTTTTTTTATCTAAGGTTCAAACTAGGTGTAGAACTCCCTCCCACACCCAATTTGAAGTGGGGTATAAACCATGTATCTGAGATGGTAAATACTCGTCAGCCAAAAGCTTTGAAGCTAAAGCAAAAAGAAAAGATTCTCAGTAAAGCAGAATATTTAAATCAAATTCAAGAGGGAAATTTGAAATTTCTTTTGAAGATTCCTGGGTCTACAACATCACGTGACTACAACAGAGAATTAACACTTTTCCAATCGTTTTCATTCTTTATATACTTAGTACAAATTTATAGTTGTAAAGGATCAGTCATGAACATGACATGAAATGAGAAATATATTTTGAATTTTGTCGTTTTCCTCTCATCATCTTTCTGCTTTCAACTAACATTCTTCATTCTACCATTTTGCAGCGAAGAACATATCGGGCTTCTGTGACTGTATTGGAGTTTGATGATGTTTTAGTAAATGTTGATTCTTCACATTTACTCGTCTATGTTATCTTCTTCATCTGGTACAATGATCTCGATCTCTCATCAAAGCCCATCAATCCATCATATAAAGCCCAAGAGAGAGACAAAAGCACATTATACGGAATTCTATTATCTCTTCAATTATATTGGTCAAGTCAAAATTTTATCTTATATTGTTATTTTTATTAATTTTCTAAAATTAATTTTTTCAAAATTTTTAAATATGTGAAGAATAAAAAGAAAACTTTCATTTTTCTAATAATTTTTTCAAGTGTTTTATACTTTGATACTAAATTTTATTATATATAGTAAAATATTTAACGATCAACATTATATTTATATATTAAAAATAATAGGTATATTATTAAAAATATTTTTTAAAAAATATTTTTTTATCACGAAATATTTATCTTTAATCATAGTCCTAGTATAAAAAAGTAAATATTTTTGAATATAGTTATAAAATAAAACTATTCGTAATGTTTTTATATTCAATATAATTAAGTAATATCATCTTTAAATGATAACTAAAAGAATTTATATATAAAGAAAATATTTTTATATTCTTAACAAAAAAAATCCCAATAAAATATAATAGTCGAAACTAAAAATATGAAATTTTAATCGTATTTTTGTCACAATAGAAACAAGAAAAATAAATTTTTAATCTTTTTCAGTAATTTAATAATTTTAAACTAAAAAAAATTACAATTATTTAGAAAGTAAAAAATAAACTAAAACTAAAATTTAGATTAAAAATAAAAATATTTCTTATACTAAAAATTTGTATTACTAAATATTAATCTCTGAATTAACTTTTTGTAAGAGAAGAATATAATTTTAAGAAGATATTCAAAATTTTTAAAGAAAATTATCTGAAAATAAAAATAAATTTTTGTTTTATCTCACAAATAATTAAAAGCGAATTTTCAAAAGAGATAAATTTTAATAGAAAATATTTCAAATCTTAGGAAAAAAATTTCAATGTTAATCGAAAATAAAGAAAACAAAAATGATTTCACATCATAATAAAAAAAATTATTATCCATATCTTATATAATATTATTACTATTATTATTATATATTTATCTTAATTACTAATCCTAATATATAAATGACTATAAAAATTACTCTCTATATATACAGAGACATGTAGAAGATTCTATTACTACAAAAATAGTACTTAGTTATTAGGTTTTTCAAACGCTTTCAAAAATATTTTTTACATTGATTGCATCAAAATAAACAAATAGGTAATAAGTTAAATAAGTGTATCAGTTTTTAAAATAGTTTGCATATGAACATATTTATGTATGGTTTATAGTATGCTTTTCTTCTCATTTCAATCTTTAAATTTTGTATAGGTTCAATAACATCAACCAAACAATGAACATAAAACTTCAAAACGACAAAAATTACTTAACATTACATCAATTAACCAAAAAGTATTTGTATTGTGAGAAGTAATACGTCTCACAAGAAAGTGGGAAGCAAGAAATCTACATTTAAAATTGAGAGAGCATCCAACGAAATCAAAACTAACAAAATCATCCAACGAAATTAATACTAACAAACAAAAAGCAAGTAAAAAGTTAAAATTAAATGTATCATTATTTTAGTTTACTATTAATTATTAATTTGATTTCTTATCATTCAGTATAAGTTTTATGAATGAACATCTCTTCGTTTCAATTTCTTAATCTTATTATATAAAATTAAATTTTTTAAAGTTATGTATTAACAATATTGTTTTATGTTCAAATTTAGCGATCAAGACTCTCCTTAAATTAAGTTCATGAAACTTCAAACAATGCATAAAGAGTACAAAATGTTGAAGATCTTTTCCATATCTATATATGTAAAATAAGTTTTTAAGAATATTTATTTTTATCACTAAATATTCTATATTACTTAGAATCTTAAAATAATCTAATAATTATATTTATTTATAATTATAAAAGAAAATTAATAAAAATATGTATAAAATAAAAATAAATCTATGTTTTAGAAAAATAACTGAAAACGATTTTATGTAGATATTTTCATAATGTTTACAAAAAACTATGTTAAGTTAAATAATAAGTTATTAACGTATTCTTTCACATATTAAATCTAATAATTCAAAAATTAATAATATTTTAAAATATTCTAAAATATATTTTTGTTTTAAATATTAATATTTACCATGAATATTTATTTCTATTCGTAATCTTAACTTAAAAATATTATAAATAATTATCTTAAAATTTTAATTATAAAATAATATTATAAAAATGAGTTTCAAAAATTAGCAATCAACAAGATTCTTCTACATGTCAAATCCAACAATTAAATTTTTTTATTATCCTATTATATCTTGTTATATAAATTTGGGTTTCAAAAGTTTGTAATTAATGAGATTTTTCATGCTGCTAAATTATCCTATAATATAAAGTTGAGTTTCAGAAATTAGTAGTCAACATGATTCTTAAATATAATATGTATATGTATATCAAAAGTTTTATAGAAGGAATGCATCACACAAGTTTATATCTTGTAAGATATAATTAAGTATGACTTTGGTTTATGTTTTTTTTTTGTAACGTGCGTAATCGAATTCAATGAAATATTCTAAACACTAAGAGTTTAAAATTTTCCTGAATTGATTCAATCGATTCATAGGCTAATGGCTCAACTGATCATGATATTCAAAGTCCTAAAATCATAAAGACAATGTAATCATATACGTTTCTAGAAACATTATGAAGTAGCGGAAGCTATTTGAATATAAGTAGATCTATTGATTTTTAGAATACCCGCAAACTAGGGTTTAAAAGTTCTCCTTTGAGGGATTTATTGAAAAACTCATTAGAATTTGAGAGTTCTCCTCTCACAAATTTAACAAAAGCTCTTTAGAAATTTCTTTTTTTTCATTAATCAAATTAACAACTCAATGAAACCCTAGAAATAATTATAGGCTTTTTACAAGAAAACCTAAAAGGACCTAAAACACCTAATCCTAAAAAATAAAATTAAAAATAAATAAATAAATGACAAATACCAAGATAATAAAGATATTTGGAAATTCTCAGGGCTTTAACAAAAGCTCTTAAAAATTTATTTCTTTTCATTAATAAAATTAACAACTGAATGAAACCTTAAAAATAAGTATATGCTATTTAAAGAAAACCTAAAACCCCAAATACTACATAAAATAAAATTAAAAGTTAAAATATAAAATACAAAAAATGACAATTACCAATATAATAAATATATAGTATTTCCAAATATCCCACTGCATAAGGTTTTGTCGGCCAAAAAAGATTCGCCCTCGCATCTTCAATAATTTTTTGATGCTAAAACATTCTGCATGAAATCTTCAACCGCATTCCGCACAAAATCTTCAATTATGTACTTGATTTCTTCACGCTCTAATTTTGCATGCCTCATTTTAGGCACAAATTCTGTAATTTTCTGATTCTCAAAAGAATATTTTTTTAACACAAACTCGATGTGATCAACAACTTGGACATCCTCTTAATAAATGTCGTAGATAGGATCACCATATATCCCTTTGAATATTTCACCATTTTCATATTCCTCATAGATAGGATTTGAGGGTCTTTTCTCTCAACAAATGGAATTTCGTTCTCGAAAAGATAACTACTATCAATCAACAAGAAATCTAAAATCGATATTTTATTAAGTAGCAGAAGCTATTAGGATATATAAGTAGATTCGTTGATTCTAAGAATACTAATAAACTAGGATTAGAGAGTCCTCATCTCAAAGCTTTATTGAAAAGCTTTTGAGATTTTTTATTATTTTCATTAATCCAATCAACAACTGAATAAAACCCTAAAACCCTAAACATGAGTAAGTTATTTATAAGAAAACATAAAAGAACCTCAAAACCCTAATCTTAATTAAAAAATAAAAAAATATTAAAGATTAAAATAAAAATAAATGAAATTTATTAAGGTAATAAAGATATTTTCAATATCTTATTGCATCAGGTCTTGCAGGGCAAGAAATTGCCCTTGAATCTTCAAAATTTTTTGATGTTAAAATTTTCTGCACGAAATATTCTTATCCGGATTATACACAAAATGTTCAATTATGCACTTGATTTCTTAATGCTCCAATTTTGCACGCATTATTTTTTACGCACTAATTCTTTAACTTTACGATTCTCAAAAGAATCTTCTTTTCACAGAAAGTAGATGTGATCAACAACTTGGACATCCTCATTGTCGTAGATAAGATCACAATAGATCTCTTTTTAGATCTCAATATCTTCATATTTGTCATATATAGGATCACCATATATCTCTCTATAGACTTGAGGATCTTTTCTCTCTCAACAAAAGGACTTTCGTACTCGAAGAGATAACAATTCCCAATTAACATAGAATCGAGACTCGATCTTTGATTAATAAATTAAAGGGCATGGATCTGATACTATATAAAATAGCGGAAGCTATTTGGATAGATGTAGATTCGTTGATTCTTAGAATACCCATGAAATAGAGTTTGAGAGTCTTCCTCTCAAGACTTTATTGAAAAGTTCTTTAGAGTTTGAGAGTTCTCTTTTGAGAGCTTTAACAAAAAATTTTTATATTTTTTTTCTTTTCATTAATCAAATTAGCAATTGAATGAAACCATAAACGTAAGTATGCTATTTATAAGAAAACATAAAAGAACCTCAAAACCCCTAATTCTAATAAAAATAATAAAAATATAAATAAATAAGAATTTTCAAGATAATAAAGATATTTAGAATATTTTCAAATATATCGCTACATTAGGTCTCGCTGGCAAGAAATATTCTCCCTTGAATCTTCAACAATCTTTCGATGCTAAAATCTTCTTTACCGGATTCGGCAAAAAATCTTGAATTATGCACTTAATTTCTTCACGCTTCAATTTTGCATGCCCGATTTTGGTACGCACAAATTCTTTAACTTTATGATTCTCAAAAGAACATACTTTTAACACAAACTTGATATGATTAACAACTTAGACATCCTCTTCATAGGTGTCGTAGATATAATCACCATCATTCTCTTTGTAGATCTCAAAATCTTCATATTCGTCATATATATGATCATCACAGATTTTCTGTAGATTTCAGGGTATTTTCTCTCAACAAAAGGACTTTCGTCCTTGATAACAAGGTTTTTACTATCAAATAAACCTACTGTTATATGTGATCAATGCACTATAATAAGGTGTCAATTCAACTGGGCTAGCAACTAGCAATCAAAATGCAATCTACTCAACCTAATCCAAGCCAATCATGATTATGGTAAGTGTTTTGGTGCAAATTAAACAAGACGAAAATAGAGCACTATAACAGAGTATCAAAACAGAGCATAAAAACAGAGTAAAAATAGAGTACGAAAACAGAGCAAAAACAGGGGATAAAGACAGAGCATGCGCAACAGAGAAACGTGCAAAAACAGAGCAAATCTAAAACAAAGTTTTAACCTAAAAACAGAGCAGAAACTGATCATGAAAATTAAGGAAGAAGATGGGTTCTTGAGGTTAGGGGTCAATGATCAAAGTGTTCCTAAGGGTTTCAGACTTGTTTATCAACCTATTTAGATGACCTCTAGGCAAGGAATCACATCAATCACATTCATTCTCATGCAATGAGACCTCTTTTAAACCACAACTAGACTTGATTCTCACCAACGATTAGTGGCTTAAGAGGCAGTAAACACAGACCTAACAAAGCCTAATAACACCCTAGACAATCAATCTCTAGAGCTAGGAGAGGTTATCTCAACCTAAGTTCTTTCAAGCATTTACACAAACACCTTGTGGGTGGGAAACACCAAACCATCATATTTCAATTGATCAAAGAGAAATAAGCATTAAACAAACTTAAACTGAAAAGATCTAAGCCTAATCAACCCTAAACAAGTCTAGAAATCCCTAGATCTACCCTGATCTCACCATCTCCTCAAGAACCCTAATGGATCCACTCAAAATTCATGATGAAGAACATAAACCCAGAATCATAAATCATTAGCATCAAAAGATAGATCATGAGAAGATGAACAACAATGATTAAAGGCAAAAAATCGAATAACCAAAGAATCAACAAGGATCTAAGTGGGCTGTCTTGAAATCTGTTTGCCTCTTTTCTTGGGCTGTCTTGAAATCAAAATTCAGAAGCTTAGTGGCCCAAATCGACTTGTACTCGAGCTGAACCGGCAAATGGCATGACTTCCTATAGAGCAGCTGAAAAGGCGTTCTCCCAATAGGTGTCTTAAAAGCCGTCCTATAGGCCCATAGAGTATCATCCCATCTGTCGACCCAATCACGCTTAGATATCCCAACTACCTTCATCAGAATAGACTTGATCTGTCTGTTGGACACTTCAACCTGCCCACTGGTTTGGGGATGATATGGAGTTGTCACCTTGTGTCTAACCCCATGTTTCTTGAATAATCTTCTTTGTTGTCTTCAACATTGCAAAGTGACCACCATATGCAGATCCATGCCAATGTTCCAATATCCTTTTAACTTCCTCCTTTGACACACACTTCCTGAAAAGCCCATCAGATCCTTTCTTGTAGAGATACGGTTCATCCCAGAAATACTGCTTGACATCCCTGCAGAATTTCTTTCTTTGGTAGGAGTTCAAAGTCTTAGGTAATTCCCCTCCTACCAAGAAGTTCACCAGATCGGCATACCACGACAAGCAAGTCCCAACAAGTTTTGAACCAATCGGAAAACATCACATCCTGCCAGTAAGCGGATGCTCGACCTTATGGTAGTCGAGCATCAAGGTCGAGTGTTTAATGGAGAAGCTCAAAAGATGTTCTTCTAGCATATCGTCGTCCATTGGTAGAGACCCTTTCAACTGCATCCTAGATAGATGATCCACAACACTATTTTCTACCCCATGCTTGTCTACCACTTCCATATCAAATTCTTGCAACAGTAAAATCCACCTAAGCAATTTAGGCTTAGCATCCTTCTTCTTCATTAAGTACCCCAGAGCTGCATGATCTGTATGTACTATGACTTTTGACCCAACCAAATAAGACCTGAACTTTTCAAAGGCAAACACCACTGCGAGTAATTCTTACTCTATTGTGGCACACTTTACTTGTGCCTCATCCAGTGTTCTACTGGCATAGTATATAACATTGAGCTTCTTATCCTTTCTTTGTCCCAGGAGTGCTCCAACAGCATAATCGCTAGCATCACACATTATCTCAAAAAGGAGAGTCCAGTCTGGTGCTTGAACAATAGCTGTTGTCACTAAGGTTTCTTTAAGCTCCAGAAAAGCTTTGAGACACTCCTCATCACAGATGAACTCTGTTTCCTTACAGAGAAGACGAGTTAGAGGTTTAGCTATCTTAGAGAAGTCCTTAATGAAGCGTCTATAGAACCCCGCATGTCCCAAGAAACTTCGGATATCCTTAACTGTTTTGGGAGGCTGTAGCTGAACCATCACTTCTATCTTGGCTTTGTCAACCTCGATGCCTTTCTCTGATATCTTATGACCCAAGACGATACCCTCTCGCACCATGAAGTGGCATTTTTCCCAATTGAGCACAAAGTCTATTTCAACGCACCTAGATAAAACCCTGCACAAATTCGACAAATAAGAGGAGAAAGAAGAGCCATAGACAGAGAAGTCATCAATGAACACCTCAACCATCTCCTCAATCAGATATGGAAATATTGAAGTCATGCAACGTTGAAATGTGGCAGGTGCATTACATAGACCAAATGGCATTCTCCTATATGCAAATGTGCTAATAAGGGCAAGTAAAAGTTGTCTTTTCCTGATCATTTGGATGTATGAGAATCTAGAAAAATTCACTATATCCATCAAGGAAACAATAATATGAGTGATTAGCCAACCTCTCTAACATTTGATCAATGAAAGGTAAATGATAATGATCTTTCCTAGATGCAGAATTCAACTTTCTAAAGTCAATGCACATCGTATGCCTAGTGACAGTCCTAGTGGAAATCAAATCATCATTCTCATTCCTAACAACAGTGATTCCTCCCTTATTGGGCACATAATGCACATGAGATACCCATTTACTATCTGAGATTGGATAAATAATGTCAGCATCTAGCAATTTCAAAATTTCTTTCTTAACAACCTTTTTCAGGTTTAGATTTAATCTCCTTTGAGGCTCCATGCTAGAGTAGGATTCATTTTCAAGGTGAATTATGTGAGTACACAAATCAGGTGAAATTCCCCTAATGTCAGATAATGAATATCCTAAGGCTTTCCTAAACCGTTTCAATTCAGCAAGCAGCATTTCTAACTCATCATAAGTCAATGCATCATTCACAATTACATGATAGGTTGAGTTAGGTCCAAGGAATGTGTACCTAAGCCCCGAGGGGAGTGGTTTGAGATCCACTTTTGGCAATTTAAGCTCTAACCAATCGTCAGGATTCACCGGATTATGACACTCGACCGAGGTGTCGAGTGTTCTGATCGAGTGTGGGCAATCTGGTGCAGAATCATGACACTCGATCAAGTGGTGATCGAGCTTCATGGTCGAGTGTACAGTCTCAAACAAAATTTTCCCCTTTTAAAGGCTTGTAGGAGTCTAACAACTTCTTGCAAGCCTCTGTTTCCAAATGTTCTTACCCATCCCGACCATCTTTTGTCAAAGTAGTGCTAAGGTGATTTCCTTCCACTAATTCCTCGAATAATTGCTCAGATAGATCATCTATCTCCTGGAATACAAACAACTGACCCTCAATAGTTGTTTTCCTCATGACATCACTGATGTTGAAGGTCATTTTGAAGTCCTTCCCCAAATTCAGTTTAATCTCCCCTTTAGGTACATTAATCATTGCTCCTGCAGTGGCCAAGAAAGGCCTACCAAATAACAGAGAGTCTTTGGGTTCTTCTCCCATATCAAGAACCACAAAGTCTGTTAGGATTTCCACTCCTCCAATTTGAACCGGTAGATCCTCCAAAATGCCATGCGGAATTCTTACTGATCTATCAGCTAAGACCAAAGATATCTTGCAGGTCTTGTACTTATCAAACCCCAAATGCTTGGCAACTGAGAGTGGCATCAAGCTGATCGATGCCCCTAAATCACATAAGCAATTCCTGAACGTGAGGGGACCTAAGGAGCATGAGATTGTGAACGTCCCTGGATCATCAAGCTTCTTAGGTATGACTTTCCTATGTATAACGGCACTGACCTCATGTGTTAGCACAACCATCCCTTCAAATTCTTGTGTTCTTTCCTTGACTTCATCTTTCAAATACTTCTAGTAAGGGGGCATTAGCATGAAGGCATCCAATATTGGTATGTTCACCTCAATATCCCTCATCTGTTTTTGGAAGAGAGCCTTATACTTGTCTGCAACATCTTTCTTGAATCTATATGAGAAAGGAAGTTGGGGTTTGAAAGGGAGTGGAGCAAACGACTTTGGTTCTTTCTGCAAGTCACTCGGCTTTTTGGATTCAGGAGGTGACGCTCGACAAAGTGGTGGTCGAGTGTTGGCAGATTGGGCGGTTTCGTGCTGATTCATGTCTGGTCTTCGATCAAGCTATCCTCCCCATCCTGAATGAAACTGTCCTCAATGGTATCTGCATCCTCAACACGGATGAGTAACTCACGACCACTACGGAGTGTAATGGCGTTGACGTTATACTCCTTAGGATTCTGAACAACTTTTCCAGGTAGTTATCCAGTGGGTTTCACAGCAGATGAGGAGCCTTGCTGATTCTCTACATACTTGAGGCGGACATTAAGAGTCTCAAACTTGCAGTGGAGGTCATTATGGGAAGCATCAATCTTAGTGTGTACTTCAGCAAACTTCCTGGTTAATTCAGATGTTGTAGCTGTCTGACCTTTGAGGATTTGCTGTGAAATGTCCATTACCTCAGGGGTTTGTTGGGGTTGGGTAGGGTTGTGGGATTCATATCCAGGGGGTACAGTAGGAGGGTGATGGTGAGTTTGCTGATACTGCAGTTTGGGGATAAATGGTTTGGGTTGAGGTTGGTTGTGCGGTTTTGGTGGATACACCTGATCTTGGGATTAGCCACATTGGTGTTCCTGTAGGAGAGGTTAGGTTTGGGTTTTTAGCTGTTGCATGGCCTATAACTGTTACCCTGATTCTGCACAAATCTGACCTCCTCTACCTGATCTTCATCCTCTACAACCTGTTCTACCTCACTCACATAATTAACCTGTTTTTGATGAACTAAAAGCAACATATCCATCTTATCTTGTATGGCTTTGAGTTCATTCCTACTAACCATGTTAGGATCAGCTGTACCCCGAGAAGTCCGGTCAAAGTCTTCACTGTACTGCCCATCTGCTTGAGCTAAGTTCTCAACAAGTTCCCAACCATCATCCACATCCTTGTTCAGAAAGTTCCCATTGCTTGTTGTGTCCAACAACATGCGAATCTTGGGATGAACGCCCCTGTAAAGAGTACTAAGAAGTGACTCAGTACTGAACCCATGATGAGGGCATTAAGATTGGTACATCTTGAACCGTTCTCATGGCTCACAGAATGTCTCAGAATTTGTTTGCTTAAAGCCAGAAATAGAATTTTGAAGCTTTAGTGTTCTGGAATTGGAGAAGAATTTGCCTAGAAAATCATGTTTGCAAGCATCCCAAGATGTAATAGACCCTTGAGGCAAGTGTTTTTCCCATATGTGAGCCTTGTCTCCAAGAGAGAAAGGGAACAACCTTAACTCCAAAGCATCCTCACTAACCCCATCAATCTTGGTCAAACTGGTTAGTCTCTCAAACTCATCAAGAAGATCCAGCGGATCCTCAGATGGCAAACCATGGAATTTGCTGTTCAGTACCATGGAGATCATACCACTCTTAATCTCAAAGTTGTTATTAGCAATGGCAGGTGGAACAATTCCATGGCGCTGGGTGTGAATATTGGGAGCATCACCAGCTCCAATGTGTCGTGTGCGCCTAGGACGAGGTCCTGGCTCAGTAGCTTATGCTTGGTCTTCCATCTCAACCTAATCCTGAAGCTCCTCGTTCAATCTATTCCGCTGCACCCGCAAATGTTCACGAGGTAACTGGTCTATATTGTCCGAGTATGGGATGAGATTTTCAGTACCCTTGGATCTGGTATGCATGCAAGTGGGTTTGGGCAGCAGAAACGGACACTTGACCAAGAGTTGATCGAGTGTTACGATCGAGTGTTCTGGAAACGGAGAAAATCACGGCGCTCGAGCTGTGGTGGTCGAACGTCGTGGTCGAGCGTTCCTACAAAACAACCACCCAAAAACAAGCTATAAAGAACGGAATTATCAAAACACACACTAGAACTTGGTCTCAAGAAAGTGATAACCCTAATTGTAGCTAGCTATGACCCATTTGACAACATCGCCAATTTGATAACAGGGTTTTTACTATCAAATAAACCTACTGTTATATGTGATCAATGCAGTACAGTAAAGTGTCAATCCAACTGGGCTAACAACTAGCAATCAAAATGCAATCTACTCAACCTAATCCAAGCCAATCATGATTATGGTAAGTGTTTTGGTGCAAATTAAACTAGACGAAAACAGAGCACTAAAGCAGAGTATCAAAACAAAGCATAAAATAGAGTACGAAAACTAAGCAAAAAAAGGGGATAAAAACAGAGCATGCTAAACAGAGAAACGTGCAAAAACAGAGCAAACCTAAAATAGAGTTTTAACCTAAAAACAATGCACAAACTGATCACAAAAATTAAGGAAGAATATGGGTTCTTGAGGTTAGGGGTCAATGATCAAAGCGTTCCTAGGGGTTCCTGAATGAAAAACTGAATGAAATCTTAAACATAATTAGGCTATTTATAAGAAAACCTAAAAGAACATGAAACACATAATCCTAATTAAAATATTAAAATATAAATACAAATAAATAATAATTATCAAGATAATCAAGATATTTGGAATATCTCGTTGCATCAGGTCTTGCCGACCAAGAAGGATTTGTTCTAAAATCGTCAATAATTTTTTGAAAAGCTTTATTGAAAAGCTTTTGAGATTTTTTATTATTTTCATTAATCAAATCAACAACTGAATAAAACCCTAAACATGAGTAAGTTATGTATAAGAAAACATAAAAGAACCTCAAAACCCTAATCCTAATTAAAAATAAAAAAATATTAAAGATTAAAATAAAAATAAATTAAATTTATCAAGGTAATAAAGTTATTTTCAATATTTTCAATATCTTATTGCATCACGTCTTGCAGGGCAATAAATAATTGCTTTTGAATCTTCAAAATGTTTTGATGTTAAAATTTTCTGCAGGAAATCTTCTTAAGCGGATTATGCACAAAATTTACAATTATGCATTTGATTTCTAAATGCTGCAATTTTGCACGCCCAATTTTTTTACGCAAAAAATTTGTAATTTTGTGATTCTAAAAATAATATTCTTTTAACACAAATTCGATGAAATCAACAATTTGGAAACCCTCTTTGTAGATGTCGTAGATAAGGCCACCATAGATTTCTTTGTAGATCTCACCAGCTTCATATTCGTCATAGATAGTATCAACATAGATCTCTTTTTAGATTTCAGGGTTAACTCTCTTAACAAATGGAATTTCTTCTTTATAAAGATAACAACTGCCATGAAATCCATAATGGATCTTTGATTAAGAAAGCAAAGAGCACAACTCTGGTACCTACTGAAGTAGCGGAAGCTATTAGGATAGAAGTACATTCGTTCATTCTGAGAATACCCATAAACTAGAGTTTGGATGTCCTCTTCTTAGGGCTTTATTGATTAACTATTTAGGGTTTGAGAGTCATCCTCTTAGGGCTTTAACAAAATGTCTTTAGAATTTTATTTCTTTTCATTAATCAAATCAACAATTGAATGAAACCCTAAATATAAGTATGCTTAGACCTGGGCAAAATAACCAGAACCAAAAAACCACACCGTACAAAACTGAAATAAGAGGAACCAAACTGAATGAGAACCGGTTAAATAACTGAAAGAATCCTAAATTCGAGAACTAAAAAATCCAGAATTGAACCGAGAACTGAATAGTTACCTCAAAGAACCAAAATGATATTATATATTTGAAATATATAGAATTTAGTAATTTACATATCCAAAATTTTATTTATAAATCTAAATTTGTTGCAAATGACATCTAGCCTAGTGGCAGGCAGTAAGTCCACTTAAGGTAGCGCATTTGCATAATTGGGATCGAGTCCTCCTGCCTACATTATGTAGGAATTTTGCTATTGAGCCGGCCAGTTGTGACCCAATATAATCTGCCGTTGACAAAAAAATGTAAATTTGTTAATTAATTTGAAAAATAACTAAAAAACTAAAAATATTCAAGTTTTTATAATAAAATTTTAAGATTTTTTTAGTTAAATTTTTTTTTAATAGAAGTACATGAACCGAAACCATAGCAAAACCAAACTGAATTCTAACAGGTACCATTGGTTTCCACATTTCAAAAAAATGAAAAAAAATAACCGGAACCGAACCGAAACGAACTAAAATTTTGTCAATATCAATTGGCTACCTTTTTTCGAGAAACAAAATAATCGACCCGAACCGAACGCCCAAGGCTAAGTATTTTATTTATAAGAAAACGAAAACCTTAATCCTAATTAAAATAATAAAGATATTAATATATAAAATACTAATAAATGATAATTATTTATAATAAATATATTTGAAATATTTCCAAATATCTAGCTGCATCATTGTAAACCGAAAATAACACATAATTACATTCTTAAATTCTAGATTATTTTGTGATGGACATATAATTGTAGGACTTTATATATTTTTGGATTTTCAAAAGTTCATAATCAACACGATTGTTTTACGTGTCAAATCTAACGATCAGAAAACCTATTATACAAAGTTTTGTTTTCATATCCTATTATAAAAAGTTTTGATTTTCAAAAGATAATTATCAACCAAATTGTTCCACATGTCAAATATAACTATCAAAAAGTTTGCATAATTATATTTAACCTTAAGAGATAAATTAAGTGTTAAAATAAAAAGTTTCACAATATTTGTTTCCATCACAAAATATGTATCTCTTTTCATAATGTAATTAGTTGAAGTTGAGTTTTCAAAAGTTAGTAATTACTAAAATTGTTCCGTGTGTCAAATCAAACGATCAATATATCTATTATAAAAAGTTGGTGATATGTATTTATTTTAACCGTTTTTAGTAAGTTTTTTCTCATTACATTCTACACATTTTCATCACTTGTTCATACCATCAGCATCCATTCTCACCCATTTCTCACACTTAAAAGTTTCCGCATTCGCATCGCATACATTTTGCATTTTGGAGTTGTTTCCAGGAATTTTTAGGAACTTCAAAGATGTATCTCGACGTGAGGAATAATAGCTTTTGGATGATGCACTGATGGAGCATGAAGGAGGCAACCGTGACAACCTCGGCCGTGATCACCTCGACCGTCTTCACCTCGGCCGTCATCACCTCGGCCGTGATCACCTCGACCGTGATCCACATCCACCTTGACCTTGACCACCTCGGCCATGACCACCTCAGCCGTGTTCACCTCGACCGTGATGACCTCGGACGTGATCACCTCGGCCGGGATCACCTCGGCCGTGATCACCTCGGTCGTGATCACCTCGGCCGTGTTCACCTCAGCCATGATCACCTCGGCCGTGTTCACCTCGGCCGTGATCACCTCGGCCGTTATCCACATCCACCTTGACCTTGATCACCTCGGCCTTGAACTGATGCCACACAAACTCGACCGGAGTTGAAGCCACCAATTGTAACAACCGCTTGATTTGGACCGCTCACATATGGGCCGAGACCACCGACCTCTTGATGGACTTTTCGTTGTGTTTATTATGGGCCGGTTTTAGGTTTTATGAAGGGGAGTATATAGACTCCTAAATGGGAAAAAGACGGCTATCGAAGTTTTTGCTATTAGTTTTTTGGGTTGTAAACCTTGGGGAGCAGTGATACTCCTTGTAATCACCTTGACCGTCGAACCACGATTACAATTGTCTTTTTCTACCATTATTTATAAGTTTTATGATTATGTCTTCATTGCATATGATTGTTGTGCGTTGTTCACCATTAATGTCTGAGTAGTTTCTTAGGGTTTCAGAGGAGGTGGATGTAGATTAGTGCAAATCTTAGGTCTTCTAGTTTGCTTAAAGTTATAATTGCTTTGGTCTTTTCTATTTTGGTGCTGTTAATGCTTATTTCTCTCTGATCAATTGAAATTTGTTCTTAGACGTTTTAGCACCCAACATGTGTTTGATAAAATGTTTGATCGAACCATCTCAGAGATTTACACACTTAGCTCAATGGATTTATTGTCTAAGTTGTTTATCGGCTAGATTAGGTTGATGCATTATGTTAGATAGGTTGTTAAACGCTTGTGATGATAAGGTCTGTTGATAGCTTCTCTGAGTCTATCTGCCACGAGAGTGGATTCAGTAGTTTACAAACTTAATGCCTAGGGAATCTTCTCTGTTGAGTTTTGTTAGGCAATCTAATGACCGAGGTGATCCATTGATCCATTATCTCCATCTCCTCAAGAACCCTCTTTGCTTACCGTTATTCTCTGTTTTCCGCTGTTGCTTGTTTTTCGTTGTTGATTTTTTTCCGCTGTTGCTTGTTTACCTCTGTTTTATTTTTGCCGTTGTTTTATTTATACATTGCAATTTAGGTTGTTAGATAATTAAACCACTATTGATTGGCTTGAATTAGAGTAGTCTATCACGTCTTGGTTGCTAGTTACACACTCATTTAGAGCGACATATAAAGTACTACAATGACCATGATAGTGCATTATGATTTATTTGATGATAGTGAAAAACCTTATTATCAAATTGGCGTTGTGCCAACTGGGTGTTTGCTAACTACATTTAAGATTTTAGACTTTCTGAGACCAACTGGGTGTTTGCTAACTACATTTAAGTTCATTTTGTTTTCTGACTACTCACTCACTTCTGCTTTTGTCCTATCGTTCTGTTTCAGGTCAATTTGCAACTATCAAATTCACCTCGACCAACCTGCTCGAGTTGAGTTCACCCATTGTATGCAGACATGTTCCAAGGGTAGTTAGAATCTTCTCTGCATTCTTGACAACATTAATCAACTTCCTCGAGAGTTGAGAGAGCAGAGAAACAACATCGACAACGAACAAGAAAACACAGAACTAATGGATCCCCCACAAGGATCAAACACTAATGGTGCACCTCATATGCAAGGGCATCAAACGAGGAGGCCAAGACCATTGGAGCTGGTGATGCCCCAAGTACTCACACACAGCGCCATGGGATCATTCCTCCAGCTATTCAGAACAACAACTTCGAGATCAAGAGCATTGTCATTGCTATGCTCCAAAACAATAAGTTTCACGGATTCCCTTCTGAAGATCCTCTTGATTATCTCGATGAGTTTGATAGGCTCTGCAGCCTAACTAAGATCAATGGCGTTAGTGAGGATGCATTCAAGCTGAGGCTTCTCCCATTCTCTCTTGGAGACAAACCCAAAGTTTGGGAGAAACATCTACCGCAAGGCTCTATCACCTCCTGGAATGAGTGCAAAACAGCTTTCCTTGCCAAGTTTTTCTCCAACTCCAGAACTGCCAAGCTCCGGAGTGAGATTTCAAGCTTTGGGCAGAAGGGTACTGAATCGTTCTCTGAAGCTTGGGAACGGTTTAAAACATATCAGTCTCAGTGTCCCCATCATGGTTTCAGCACATAATCGTTGCTCAGCACCCTCTATCGTGGTGTCATGCCAAAGATCCGTATTCTACTGGATACTGCTAGCAATGGCAATTTCCTGAACAAAAGTGTTGATGCATATGGACATTACGGCGAGGACTTTGATAGAACTGTGAGAGTTGCGGCTGATTTAGACTCGGTAAGCAGAAAATTGATCAAAGCTCTGAATGAGAAACTGGATAAACTATTCTTGGTACAATAGAAACACGTCCACTTCGTGTGTGAAGACGACAAAGATGATACAGAGGAGGATGATCAGGTTGAAGAGGTTAGCTTTATGCAAAATCAAAGAGGAGGTTACAAGACGTACAACAACTCCAAGCCAAATCCAAACCTCTTATACATGAGCACCAACATTGCAAACCCCCAAGACCAAGTCTACCCACCCAAAACCCAACAGGTTCAGAATAAAGCATATGTGCCTAAGCACCAATACAACCAGAGTTTTCAGCCTGCCCCTACCGCACCACCTGGATACGAAGCACATGCTCAACTGCCAACTCAACAAAATCCACAGGTTGTCGTTCTACTCCAACATATCCTAAAGGGTCAGGCTACTATTGCTACTGAGTTGCAAAAGAAGGTTGCCGACATGCACTCAAAGATAGATGCTTCTCACCATGATCTCAATTGCAAATTTGAAGCATTGAATGCACGGCTTAAGTATATTGAGAGTCAACAAGCATCTTCTTCTACTGTGAAGACACCTGGACAACTCCCTGGGATAGTAGTTTAGAAACCCAAAGGAATATCATGCTAATGTTATTGCTCTGCGGAGTGGCCGTGAGTTGCTCATTTGTGCTAAGAGCCCCAAGGTTACTGCGGACAGTAACATTCAGGAAGGGGAGGATAGGCTAATCAAAGATACAACCAAAAGCTCAACTCGACCAACCTACTCGAGCTGAAGGCAGTCATGCACAACCTCCAGTGGAAAAAGTCTCGTATGACATTCAACTCGACCAGCCAGGTCGTCTGCAACCCTCAGATGCTCAAAAACTGTCAGCTCCCCAGGAAAAGAACAAGCAATTTGTTCCTCCTCCGTATAAACCATAGTTGCCTTTTCCCCAAAGGTTTAAGAAGGAGTTGAATGAGAAGTATAAAGCTCTTTTCCATAAGCAGATGAAGGATATAGAGGTGAAGACTCCTATCCTAGACGCCTTCATGTTGATGCCTCCGTACCATAAGTTTTTGAAAGATGGGATAAAGGAGAGAACTCAAGAAGTTGAAGGAATGGTAGTGCTCACTCACGAGGTCAGTGCTATTATTCAAAAGAAAGTGGTACCCAAGAAGCTTGATGATCCAAACACTTTCACGATCCTTTGCTCACTAGGCCCTCTAACCTTCAGCAATTGTTTATGTGATTTGTGTGCCTCTATAAGTCTCATGTCATTCTCTGTTGCACAAAGGTTGGGTTTCAGTAAGTTTAAGTCTTGCAAAATCTCACTGATCGTGGCTGATAGATCAGTACGAGTTCCTCATGGTATTCTGGAGGATCTGTCCATCAAAGTTGGAAGTGTGGAAATTCCCACTGACATCATTGTGCTTGAGATGGACGAAGAGCCTAAAGATCCACTGCTATTTGGAGACCTTTCTTGGCTACTGCTGGTGTAGTGATTGATGTACAAAAAGGTGAAATCAAGCTAAACCTGGGAAAAAATTTCAAGATAAAATTCAACATCAATGACGTGATGAAGAAGCCGACCATTGATGGTCATGTATTCTCGATTCTGGAGATGGACGCTTTAGCTGATGAGCTACTAGAGGAGTTAGCAGCAGAAGATCAATTGCAAGTTGCCCTGACTAAGTCTGCTGCGGATGGGTATTTGAATAAGGAAGCAGATGGATATGGGAAGTTCTTAAACTCCTACAGAGCTGTGAATTCGAAGTGCTGATCGAAACTGAAGTCATAGCAGCAGTTGAGACATGTTCAACCGACTAACCAAGCACCACTTCCACAGTCACTGACGAATGGTCTGAGCTAAAAGCTCCCAAGGTGGAACTGAAACCACTTCCTGCAAGGCTAAGGTACGCTTTCTTGGGTCATAACTCCACTTATCTTGTAATTGTTAATGATTCTTTGAATGATGATGAGTTGAACATGCTTTTGAGTGCATTGAAACATTTTAGAAAGGCTATAGGATACTCTCTAGTTTACATTAAAGGCATATCACCTAGTCATTGTACTCATAGAATTCATCTGGAAAACAAATCGCATTCAAACATTGAGCACCAAAGGAGATTGAATCCAAATCTTAAGGAAGTAGTGAAAAAAGAAATTCTTAAGTTGTTAGATGTTGATGTGATTTTTCCAATATCTGATAGCAAGTGGGTTTCCCCTGTTCATTGTGTTCCTAAGAAGGGAGGTATTACTGTGATTAGAAACAATAAAGATGAACTGATCCCCACTAGAACTATAACTGGTCATAGAATGTGTATTGATTATAGGAAATTGAACTCTGCATCTAGAAAATATCATTTCCCACTTCCTTTCATAGATCAAATGCTAGATCAACCTTCTTATTGTTTCTTAGACGGGTATAGTGGATTCTTTCAAATCCCTATACACCCAGATGATCAAGAGAAAACAACATTCACATGTCCATATAATATCACTTCATGGTCAGAGAAGGAATTGTGTTGGGTCACAAGATATCAGAGAAGGGTATTGAGGTGGATCGAGCTAAGATTGACGTTATGGTTCAGCTGCAGCCGCAAAAGACGGTCAAAGACATCAAGAGTTTCTTGGGGCATGCAGGATTCTACAGAAGATTCATTAAAGATTTCTCCAAAGTTGCACGACCGTTGACCCGCTTATTATGCAGAGAGATCGAGTTTAATTTCGATGATGATTGTCTTGAGGCGTTCTTAAAGACCAAGGAAGCTCTGGTGTTTGCACCAATAAATCAAGCCCTAGACTGGATTCTCCCATTCGAGATAATGTGTGATGAAAGTGACTTTGCTATGAGAGTTTTACTGGGCCAGAGGAAAGACAAGAAGTTGAATGTGATCTATTATGCGAGCAGAACACTTGATGACGCCCAAGTTAAGTACGCAACCACTGAGAAAGAGCTCCTTGCCGTAATCTGTGCATTTGAAAAGTTCCGATCATACCTTGTCGGATCAAAAGTGATTGTGCACATTGACCATGCCGCTCTTAAGTACTTAATGAAGAAAAAAGACGCCATGCCAAGACTGCTGTGGTGGATTCTGCTATTTCAAGAATTTGACATGGAAGTTGTAGACAAGCCCAAATTTTCCTTTTCAAGGAATTTTCCATTTCTCTTTCTAGGGAATTTTCCTTTTTTCTCTTTAAGTAATTTTCCTTTTTTCTTAAAGACTTAAGATCTTTGTTGATCTATAAATTGTACGAGAATTTCCATTTTTAATATATCATATTTTCCAGCAATTTTTGATTCTCTTAAGCAATATCGAATTCTCTTTTACTCAAATCTTTAAGTCTATAAAATTGATTTTCAATTCTGAATATATGCTTTACTTCATGAATTCTGAGTAATTTAAATTAGGGTTCTTGAGGAGAGGGTGAGCTTAGGAAAAAACTTAGGGATTTCCAGATTTGTTTATGTTTGATTAAGGTTTTATATCTCTTTAATTTAAGTGTCCTTAATGCTAATTTCTTTCTGATCAATTGAAATCTGATTACTTAGGTTGAGATAACTTCTCCTAGCTCAAGAGATTGATTGTCTAGGGTGTTATTAGGCTTTGTAAGGTCCATGCTTAACGCCTCTTGAACTTCTAATCGTTGGCGAGAGTCAAGTCGGGTTGTTGTTCAAGAGAGGTCCCATTGCATGAGAATGAATGTGATTTTTGTGATTCCTTGCTTAGAGGTCATCTAAATAGGTTTATAAACAAGTCTGGAACCCCTAGGAATACCCTAATCATTGATCCTTAACGTCGAGAACCCCTTTTTCTCCATTGAATTTTTGTGACCTTTAATACTCTCTTTTTAGGTTAAAACTCTGTTTTACAATTACTCTGTTTTGCACTTTACTCTGTTTTGCTATTGTTCTGTTTTTACTCTGTTTTTACGTTCTGTTTTTGCGCTCTGTTTTAGTGTTTCATTTTCATCTAATTTAGATTGCATCACAACTCATCATAATCGTTTCTGGCTTAGATTAGAGTAAGTAGATTGCATCCCGATTGCTAGTTACTCACCCAGTGGATTGACACCATATTGTATTGCAATTGATTACATAACAGTAGGTTATTTGAGAAACACAACAAAAATATTGTTATCAAATTGGCGTTGTTGCCAACTGGGTCATAGTTAGCTACAATTAGGAATTTTACTTTTCTGAGACTAAGTTTTACAACTACATTCTAAAGCTCGCTTTTGATTTTTGTCTGTTTCCAGGAACACTCGATCAACTTACTCGACCATCTAAGCTCGAGTAGCGTGATTTCTCTCTTTTCCTAGAAAACTCGATCAATACACTCGATCAACCTTTGGTCGAGTGTCCTTTTCCACTGACAAAAACACACTTGCATGAATACCAGATCCCGTGGTTGTGAAGATCTCATCCCCTACTCCGACAACATAGACCGTTTGCCTCGTGAGCACTTGCGAGAACAGCGGAACAGATTGAACGAGGAGTTTATGGATCAGGTAGACATGGAGGACCACGTACAAGCTACTAACCTAGGACCTCGTCCCAGGCGCATAAGACACATTGGAGCTGGTGATGCTCCCAATATTCACACACAACGCCATGGAATTGTTCCACCAGCTATTGCCAACAACAACTTTGAGATACTTAGTGTTGACTTGCTGGTCTAGGATCCTCTTTCGGACTTTTATACACACAAGAGACTGTGTGATTTAAGTTTGGAGGAGGGTTCTAGAGGACATTTGACTTTGTTTTCTGTGATTCTTAGCTTTTATTCTTTGCATTTAATCATTCGCATTACATCTAAGGTATAGAAAAACCAAAAATATTTTCAGTTAGCATAAGATCCTTCCTTAGGTTCAGCGAGCTAAGTAGAAAGAAAAGCATAAGATAAATATATAATCATCCTTCTTACAACTCAGCTCAAACAATATGGTCTAAGATGAACGGGGACTGTGCGTAAACCTGTACCTTCTTGTGTTCATCGATGAAACCATTCTGATGTTGCCTAAGATGAACCAGGAATGTGCGTAAACCCGTACTTTTTCGTGTATCATTGATAAAGCTAATACATTAATGCCTAAGGTGAGCTGGGACTGTGCGTAAACCCGTACTTTTTTGTGTCTCATTGATAAAGCTGGAAAGAATAAGTACGAATTTGAGCAAAGGTAGGAGTTGAGAATAAGAAGTGATTTAAATGCTGAAATAATAGTGTTTAGCTGAATCTGAGGAAGTTGAATCCCAAGATCTTTGATTGATAGCCCCTCATGCGGTTTGCACTTAAAGAAATAGGTTTCAAATCTAAGTTTCTTAGAGTCCAACTAAGTATTAGGGAGTACTCGATTATTATGCTAAGCCTTGATGTAAGTAGATTGTGGTTTTTACAAAAGAATAGGGGTTCACTTGTGGATTACGGTTTTCAGCTTGATAAGTTGTTTGCTTAAGGTAAGATGTTCCCATTGTCAGCAACCTCTCTTCCTTCTTAGCTCTATGCATATTTGCCTGAGGGAAAACAAAGTCTAAGTTTGGGGGAGTTGATGTGTCTACATTTTATCACATTTTAAGGGCATTATTTAGCATGTTTTGCATTCATACTTGCATTATTATCATTGTTTTAGGTTCCTTTAGGCATAATTTGCATACTTAGTGTTGGGCATTGCATACATTGCATAAAGGGTATTTTTAGGCACTTTTGGAGCTTATCATAGAGTACTTCGGACTACAAGAAGACCAATGGGAAATCGGCTGGCCTAAAGTTGAAGTTCAGGATGTGATCTAGAAGATTTGGCATTCATCTATGACACTCGACCATCACTTGGTCGAGTGGTTCTTCACACCAGAATGTTGACTTTTTCGCCAGAGTTGACTTTTTGGGCTTTTTTGTGAAAAGGGCCCATTAATACCCCTTTATGTAAAAAGGCAAGCCCACTAATGTTTTAGCTTTTTTCCATTTTTCTTTTCAAGGAATTTTCCATTTCTCTTTCTAGGGAATTTTCCTTTTTTCTCTTTAAGTAATTTTCCTTTTTTCTTAAAGACTTAAGATCTTTGTTGATCTATAAATTGTACGAGAATTTCCATTTTTAATATATCATATTTTCCAGCAATTTTTGATTTTCTTAAGCAATATCGAATTCTCTTTTACTCAAATCTTTAAGTTTATACAATTGATTTTCGATTCTGAATATATGTTTTACTTCATGAATTCTGAGTAAGTTAAATTAGGGTTCTTGAGGAGAGGGTGAGCTTAGGAGAAAACTTAGGGATTTCCAGAGTTGTTTATGTTTGATTAAGGTTTTAGATCTCTTTAATTTAAGTGTCCTTAATGCTAATTTCTTTCTGATCAATTGAAATCTGATTACTTAGGTTGAGATAACTTCTCCTAGCTCAAGAGATTGATTGTCTAGGGTGTTATTAGGCTTTGTAAGGTCCATGCTTAACGCCTCTTGAACTTCTAATCGTTGGCGAGAGTCAAGTCGGGTTGTTGTTCAAGAGAGGTCCCATTGCATGAGAATGAATTTGAATTTTGTGATTCCTTGCTTAGAGGTCATCTAAATAGGTTTATAAACAAGTCTGGAACCCCTAGGAATACCCTAATCATTGATCCTTAACGTCGAGAACCCCTTTTTCTCCATTGAATTTTTGTGACCTTTAATACTCTCTTTTTAGGTTAAAACTCTGTTTTACAATTACTCTGTTTTGCACTTTACTCTGTTTTGCTATTGCTCTGTTTTTACTCTGTTTTTACGTTCCGTTTTTGCGCTCTGTTTTAGTGTTTCATTTTCATCTAATTTAGATTGCATCACAACTCACCATAATCGTTTCTGGCTTAGATTAGAGTAAGTAGATTGCATCCCGATTGCTAGTTACTCACCCAGTGGATTGACACCATATTGTATTGCAATTGATTACATAACAGTAGGTTATTTGAGAAACACAACAAAAATATTGTTATCAAATTGGCGTTGTTGCCAACTGGGTCATAGTTAGCTACAATTAGGATTTTTACTTTTCTGAGACTAAGTTTTACAACTACATTCTAAAGCTCGCTTTTGATTTTTGTCTGTTTTCAGGAACACTCGATCAACTTACTCGACCATCTAAGCTCGAGTACCGTGATTTCTCTCTTTTCCTAGAAAACTCGATCAACCTTTGGTCGAGTGTCCTTTTCCACTGACAAAAACACACTTGCATGAATACCAGATCCCGTGGTTGACCTTAGAAACCAGTACTTATGTTGTGTCTCAAAAAGGACCAGATTTGTTGCCTCATAATCGAATTCCATTTTTACCAAATTAGGGGCTTGAGATACATTGCATAAGATCCTTCCTTAGGTTCAGCGAGCTAAGTAGAAAGAAAAGCATAAGATAAATATAGAATCATCCTTCTTACAACTCAGCTCAAACAATATGGTCTAAGATGAACGGGGACTGTGCGTAAACCTGTACCTTCTTGTGTTCATCGATGAAACCATTCTGATGTTGCCTAAGATGAACCGGGACTGTGCGTCAACCCGTACTTTTTCGTGTATCATTGATAAAGCTAATACATTGATGCCTAAGGTGAGCTGGGACTGTGCGTAAACCCGTACTTTTTTGTGTCTCATTGATAAAGCTGGAAAGAATAAGTACGAATTTGAGCAAAGGTAGGAGTTGAGAATAAGAAGTGATTTAAATGCTGAAATAATAGTGTTTAGCTGAATCTGAGGAAGTTGAATCCCAAGATCTTTGATCGATAGCCCCTCTTGCGGTCTGCACTTAAAGAAATAGGTTTCAAATCTAAGTTTCTTAGAGTCCAACTAAGTATTAGGGAGTACTCGATTATTATGCTAAGCCTTGATGTAAGTAGATTGTGGTTTTTACAAAAGAATAGGGGTTCACTTGTGGATTACGGTTTTCAGCTTGATAAGTTGTTTGCTTAAGGTAAGATGTTCCCATTGTCAACAACCTCTCTTCCTTCTTAGCTCTATGCATATTTGTCTGAGGGAAAGCAAAGTCTAAGTTTGGGGGAGTTGATGTGTCTGCATTTTATCACATTTTAAGGGCATTATTTAGCATGTTTTGCATTCATACTTGCATTATTATCATTGTTTTAAGTTCCTTTAGGCATAATTTGCATACTTAGTGTTGGGCATTGCATACATTGCATAAAAGGTATTTTTAGGCACTTTTGGAGCTTATCATGGAGTACTTCGGACTACAAGAAGACCAATGGGAAATCGGCTGGCCTAAAGTTGAAGTTCAGGATGTGATCTAGAAGATTTGGCATTCATCTATGACACTCGACCATCACTTGGTCGAGTGGTTCTTCACACCAGAATGTTGACTTTTTCGCCAGAGTTGACTTTTTGGGTTTTTTTGTGAAAAGGGCCCATTAATACCCCTTTATGTAAAAAGGCAAGCCCACTAATGTTTTAGCTTTTTTCCATTTTTCTTTTCAAGGAATTTTCCATTTCTCTTTCTAGGGAATTTTCCTTTTTTCTCTTTAAGTAATTTTCCTTTTTTCTTAAAGACTTAAGATCTTTGTTGATCTATAAATTGTACGAGAATTTCCATTTTTAATATATCATATTTTCCAGCAATTTTTGATTTTCTTAAGCAATATCGAATTCTCTTTTACTCAAATCTTTAAGTTTATACAATTGATTTTCGATTCTGAATATATGTTTTACTTCATGAATTCTGAGTAAGTTAAATTAGGGTTCTTGAGGAGAGGGTGAGCTTAGGAGAAAACTTAGGGATTTCCAGAGTTGTTTATGTTTGATTAAGGTTTTAGATCTCTTTAATTTAAGTGTCCTTAATGCTAATTTCTTTCTGATCAATTGAAATCTGATTACTTAGGTTGAGATAACTTCTCCTAGCTCAAGAAGATTGATTGTCTAGGGTGTTATTAGGCTTTGTAAGGTCCATGCTTAACGCCTCTTGAACTTCTAATCGTTGGCGAGAGTCAAGTCGGGTTGTTGTTCAAGAGAGGTCTCATTGCATGAGAATGAATGTGAATTTTGTGATTCCTTGCTTAGAGGTCATCTAAATAGGTTTATAAACAAGTCTGGAACCCCTAGGAATACCCTAATCATTGATCCTTAACGTCGAGAACCCCTTTTTCTCCATTGAATTTTTGTGACCTTTAATACTCTCTTTTTAGGTTAAAACTCTGTTTTACAATTACTCTGTTTTGCACTTTACTCTGTTTTGCTATTGCTCTGTTTTTACTCTGTTTTTACGTTCTGTTTTTGCGCTCTGTTTAGTGTTTCATTTTCATCTAATTTAGATTGCATCACAACTCACCATAATCGTTTTTGGCTTAGATTAGAGTAAGTAGATTGCATCCCGATTGCTAGTTACTCACCCAGTGGATTGACACCATATTGTATTGCAATTGATTACATAACAGTAGGTTATTTGAGAAATGCAACAAAAATATTGTTATCAAATTGGCGTTGTTGCCAACTGGGTCATAGTTAGCTACAATTAGGAATTTTACTTTTCTGAGACTAAGTTTTACAACTACATTCTAAAGCTCGCTTTTGATTTTTGTCTGTTTCCAGGAACACTCGATCAACTTACTCGACCATCTAAGCTCGAGTAGCGTGATTTCTCTCTTTTCCTAGAAAACTCGATCAATACACTCGATCAACCTTTGGTCGAGTGTCCTTTTCCACTGACAAAAACACACTTGCATGAATACCAGATCCCGTGGTTGTGAAGATCTCATCCCCTACTCCGACAACATAGACCGTTTGCCTCGTGAGCACTTGCGAGAACAGTGGAAAAGATTCAACGAGGAGTTTATGGATCAGGTAGACATGGAGGACCACGTACAAGCTACTAACCTAGGACCTCGTCCCAGGCGCATAAGACACATTGGAGCTGGTGATGCTCCCAATATTCACACACAACGCCATGGAATTGTTCCACCAGCTATTGCCAACAACAACTTTGAGATACTTAGTGTTGACTTGCTGGTCTAGGATTCTCTTTCGGACTTTTATACACACAAGGGACTGTGTGATTTAAGTTTGGAGGAGGGTTCTAGAGGACATTTGACTTTGTTTTCTGTGATTCTTAGCTTTTATTCTTTGCATTTAATCATTCGCATTACATCTAAGGTATAGAAAAACCAAAAATATTTTCAGTTAGCATAGTTTTTTGATTACATATCATCTAAGGCATAGAAAACCCATAAAAATTTGAAAAACCATGAGAAAAAGTATCAGTCAAAAACAGAGTGTTCATGTAGCTGCATTGCATTCATATAGGATCGAGTCTAGAGTTTTGGGAATCATCTTGCTAATGATAGACATAATGCTAGGTTGATTGGCTAGTAACCATAGTGAACTCTTAGACTTGCGTTCTTCCCTCTTGAACACTGATTGGTAGATCGTTGACCTTAGAAACCGGTACTTATGTTGTGTCTCAAAAAGGACCAGATTTGTTGCCTCATAATCGAATTCCATTTTTACCAAATTAGGGGCTTGAGATACATTGCATAAGATCCTTCCTTAGGTTCAGCGAGCTAAGTAGAAAGAAAAGCATAAGATAAATATAGAATCATCCTTCTTACAACTCAGCTCAAACAATATGGTCTAAGATGAACGGGGGACTGTGCGTAAACATGTACCTTCTTGTGTTCATCGATGAAACCATTCTGATGTTGCCTAAGATGAACCGGGACTGTGCGTAAACCCGTACATTTTCGTGTATCATTGATAAAGCTAATACATTGATGCCTAAGGTGAGCTGGGACTGTGCGTAAACCCGTACTTTTTTGTGTCTCATTGATAAAGCTGGAAAGAATAAGTACGAATTTGAGCAAAGGTAGGAGTTGAGAATAAGAAGTGATTTAAATGCTGAAATAATAGTGTTTAGCTGAATCTGAGGAAGTTGAATCCCAAGATCTTTGATCGATAGCCCCTCTTGCGGTCTGCACTTAAAGAAATAGGTTTCAAATCTAAGTTTCTTAGAGTCCAACTAAGTATTAGGGAGTACTCGATTATTATGCTAAGCCTTGATGTAAGTAGATTGTGGTTTTTACAAAAGAATAGGGGTTCACTTGTGGATTACGGTTTTCAGCTTGATAAGTTGTTTGCTTAAGGTAAGATGTTCCCATTGTCAGCCACCTCTCTTCCTTCTTAGCTCTATGCATATTTGCCTGAGGGAAAACAAAGTCTAAGTTTGGGGGAGTTGATGTGTCTGCATTTTATCACATTTTAAAGGCATTATTTAGCATGTTTTGCATTCATACTTGCATTATTATCATTGTTTTAGGTTCCTTTAGGCATAATTTGCATACTTAGTGTTGGGCATTGCATACATTGCATAAAGGGTATTTTTAGGCACTTTTGGAGCTTATCATAGAGTACTTCGGACTACAAGAAGACCAATGGGAAATCGGCTGGCCTAAAGTTGAAGTTCAGGATGTGATCTAGAAGATTTGGCATTCATCTATGACACTCGACCATCACTTGGTCGAGTGGTTCTTCACACCAGAATGTTGACTTTTTCGCCAGAGTTGACTTTTTGGGCTTTTTTGTGAAAAGGGGCCCATTAATACCCCTTTATGTAAAAAGGCAAGCCCACTAATGTTTTAACTTTTTTCCATTTTCTTTTCAAGCAATTTTCCATTTCTCTTTCTAGGGAATTTTTCTTTTTTCTCTTTAAGTAATTTTCCTTTTTTCTTAAAGACTTAAGATCTTTGTTGATCTATAAATTGTACGAGAATTTCCATTTTTAATATATCATATTTTCCAGCAATTTTTTATTCTCTTAAGCAATATCGAATTCTCTTTTACTCAAATCTTTAAGTTTATACAATTGATTTTCGATTCTGAATATATGTTTTACTTCATGAATTCTGAGTAAGTTAAATTAGGGTTCTTGAGGAGAGGGTGAGCTTAGGAGAAAACTTAGGGATTTCCAGATTTGTTTATGTTTGATTAAGGTTTTAGATCTCTTTAATTTAAGTGTCCTTAATGCTAATTTCTTTCTGATCAATTGAAATCTGATTACTTAGGTTGAGATAACTTCTCCTAGCTCAAGAGATTGATTGTCTAGGGTGTTATTAGGCTTTGTAAGGTCCATGCTTAACGCCTCTTGAACTTCTAATCGTTGGCGAGAGTCAAGTCGGGTTGTTGTTCAAGAGAGGTCCCATTGCATGAGAATGAATGTGAATTTTGTGATTCCTTGCTTAGAGGTCATCTAAATAGGTTTATAAACAAGTCTGGAACCCCTAGGAATACCCTAATCATTGATCCTTAACGTCGAGAACCCCTTTTTCTCCATTGAATTTTTGTGACCTTTAATACTCTCTTTTTAGGTTTAAACTCTGTTTTACAATTACTCTGTTTTGCACTTTACTCTGTTTTGCTATTGCTCTGTTTTTACTCTGTTTTTACGTTCTGTTTTTGCGCTCTGTTTTAGTGTTTCATTTTCATCTAATTTAGATTGCATCACAACTCACCATAATCGTTTCTGGCTTAGATTAGAGTAAGTAGATTGCATCCCGATTGCTAGTTACTCACCCAGTGGATTGAAACCATATTGTATTGCAATTGATTACATAACAGTAGGTTATTTGAGAAACACAACAAAAATATTGTTATCAAATTGGCGTTGTTGCCAACTGGGTCATAGTTAGCTACAATTAGGATTTTTACTTTTCTGAGACTAAGTTTTACAACTACATTCTAAAGCTCGCTTTTGATTTTTGTCTGTTTTCAGGAACACTCGATCAACTTACTCGACCATCTATGCTCGAGTACCGTGATTTCTCTCTTTTCCTAGAAAACTCGATCAATACACTCGATCAACCTTTGGTCGAGTGTCCTTTTCCACTGACAAAAACACACTTGCATGAATACCAGATCCCGTGGTTGTGAAGATCTCATCCCCTACTCCGACAACATAGACCGTTTGCCTCGTGAGCACTTGCGAGAACAGCGGAACAGATTGAACGAGGAGTTTATGGATCATGTAGACATGGAGGACCACGTACAAGCTACTAACCTAGGACCTCGTCCCAGGCGCATAAGACACATTGGAGCTGGTGATGCTCCCAATATTCACACACAACGCCATGGAATTGTTCCACCAGCTATTGCCAACAACAACTTTGAGATTAAAAGTGGTATGATCTCCATGGTACAGAACAGTAAGTTTCACGGTTTACCCTAATCATTGATCTTTAACCTCGAGAACCCCTTTTCTCCATTGAATTTTTGTGACCTTTAATACTCTCTTTTTAGGTTAAAACTCTGTTTTACAATTACTCTGTTTTGCACTTTACTCTGTTTTGCTATTGCTCTGTTTTTACGTTCTGTTTTTGCGCTCTGTTTTAGTGTTCCATTTTCATCTAATTTAGATTGCATCACAACTCACCATAATCGTTTCTGGCTAAGATTAGGATAAGTAGATTTCACCTCGATTGCTAGTTACTCACCCAGTGGATTGACACCATACTGTATTGCAATTGATTACATAACAGTAGGTTATTTGAGAAACACAACAAAAATATTGTTATCACGGTACATATTCCCTCTGACAGACTTTCTTCCCGCGGTACGTATTCCCTCGGACAGATTTCCTTCCCGCAGTACGTATTCTGCTGTACCGCGGTAAGTCCTTCCTCGGTCTCTGACCTTCCCGCGGTACATCCTATGTCCGTGCGTTGAATTTCTGTCCGCGTGTTGACCACGTACCGTGGTTCATGAAAACCTTCCCGCGGTCCGTGTCTCACGTCCTGATGGTTCGATGGTCCGGTAAGGTGATCTGACTGCCTTCCTTGACCCGATACTCTTTTGAATGCGTTCCGATACTTATTTGTGACCCGATCTATATTTCGATGGCCTTGATAGGTCTTGATCAATACTCCCCCTCAAGTTTAAATTTCTACTATGTAAAAATTTAAACTTGGAAGACCCATAATTCATACCTCATTAAAAACCTTAGGGAGAAAACCACTTGGGACAAAACTCCACTAAGGGAAAAAGAGTATGCGAACTATGAGTGAGGGGACATTTGATCAAGGGTGTGTTGGATCCGTGAGTCCAAGCTTTGGGTATATGTGATCACATACCTTGAGACTCACGGCTTTGGTGAAGATATCCGCCAATTGATCTTCACTCCTTGTGAAGCATGGTAGGGTAACTCCTTCATGGATCTTCTCCCTTACTTAATGACAATCTACCTCAATGTGTTTTGTCCTCTCATGGAACACCAAATTAGATGCGATGTGAATAGCGGCTTGGTTGTCACAATGGATGGTGATTGGGTTCGGATGGTCAATTCCAAGGTCTTTGAGAAGAGCTTTTAGCCATGTTACTTCGTTAGTGAGCTTCTTCATGGCTCTATACTCAGCTTCCGCGCTTGAACAAGAGACCACCTATTGCTTCTTGGTTTTCCATGTTACCATATTTCCACCAATGAATGTGCAATATCCGGTTGTAGATCTTCTATCATTCCGATCCTCCGGCTAATCTGCATCACAATACCCAACGATCTCAGTGTTATGGTTTCTTCCCATCCATATCCCTTGGCCTGGATGTTTCTTGAGATATCAGAGGATGTGTTCCACCAATGACCAATGATATTTGCTCGGATTTTGCATATATTGGCTCACTTGATTCACGGCGAAACATAGATCCGGTCTTGTAATGGTTAAGTAGATTAGCTTGCCTACAAGCCTCTGGTATTGAGTTGCATCTTCAAGTGGTTCCTCATCTTGCTCCCCCTTTCGCACAACCTTGTATCCATCTTCAAGAGGTGTATTAGCAGCCTTGCAACCTATCTTCCCTGTTTCATTCAAAAGATCAAGTGTATACTTTCTTTGGGACATGAATAAGCCATCCAATGATCGGCATATTTCAATACCTAGAAAGTATTTTAGTTCTCCAAGATCTTTTATATCAAAAACAGATTTAAGATGGTGTTTGATAGATGAGATACCTTCTTTGTCGTTCCCGAATATGATTAAATCATCTACATAGACTATTATAATCACAATACCTTGGGAGCTTTGAAGAGTAAACAATGTGTGATCCGCCTCGGATCTTTTGAAGCCCCGATTTATGAGAGTTGTACTAAACTTGAAATACCATGCTCTCGGAGATTGTTTGAGACCATATATTGCCTTGCAGAGTCTTAGAACATTCCCGGGAGCAATGTGGCTTTCAAGACACGGTGGTGGATGCATATACACTTCCTCCTCAAGCTCTCCTTGGAGGAAGGCATTTTTTACATCCATTTGCCAAAGTTCCCAAGAGAGATTGGTAGCCACATATATGATTACTCGAACGGTATGAAGCTTTGCCACCGGTGCAAAAGTGTCATTATAGTCTTCACCATAAGTTTGACTAAATCCCCGAGCCACTAAGCGAGCCTTGTATCTCTCAATGTCACCATTGATCTTGTATTTTATGGTAAAAATACACCTTGAACTTACAGCTTTCTTTCCCGGAGGTAATTTTGCTTCATACCAAGTGTTATTCCGTTGCATAGCGTTTGCCTCATCTTCAACAGCATCACTCCAAACCTTGATCTTCTTGGCTTCCTCATATGTTTTTGGTATTTGTTCTAGCTCAAGTTTGCTGCCAAAGGCCCAATGATCCATGGGTAGAAGGTTGAGAGAACACACTGCTTGAATAGGATGTGCCACCGAGTAGTTGTTGTAGTATATACGTGGGTGATCTTTGAGTCTATTGCTTCTGGGAGGGTTGTTCATTGAACCTCTTCTTCTGTTGTTTCCTCTATCCGAGAGGTTTCCCCAATTTGTTTTACCCTTGTGCTTCGGCGAGGGATTGATTTTTGAGCTTCTTCTTCCAATACTTCCTCTGTCCGGGAAGCTTCTTCCCTTTGTTCCTTCTCATTGTGATCATGATCCTCGGGAATTAAGGTTAGTGGAGGATGTGACAGAGTCATAGATGATTGTGGAGGCTCCTTGGATGCTTTCTCCTCAATCGATTTGTTTGGAACATTACCGAGGTGTTCCTTTGACGTTCCATGACCGAGGTGTTCCAAGAGGTATCTTAGGCTGGTTGCTCTATCCGAGGTAGAGTTGGATAGGTATTTCAAACTTTCCCAATCTATTTTCTCGAAGTATCCTTGTTCCTCAAGGAACTTGACATCTCTAGAGACAAATGTCCGATTTGTCGTTGGGTCATAGCATTTGTAACCCTTTTGTGTGGGTGAGTAACCAAGAAAGATGCACTTAGCACTTTTAGCATCTAGCTTGCTCCTTTGTTCCCCTGGGATTAACACAAAGCACAAACACCCAAACACTTTCAAATGATCAAGAAAAGGTTTGCTTCCATTTAGTACCTCAAAAGGTGAAGAATCTTGTAGGATTCTTGTTGGAACCCTATTGATGATGTAGCAAGCAGCCATGACCGCATCTCCCCAAAATCTCTTTGGCACTTTCATGTGGAACATCATCGATCTAGCCACCTCCATGAGGCGTCTATTCTTGCGCTCCACTACTCCATTTTGTTGAGGTGTATAAGGACAACTTGTTTGATGAACAATTCCGGATTTATTTAGATGATCTTTGAATTTTGAACTTGTGTATTCTCCACCATTGTCCGACCGAAGTACCTTAATTTTGGCATTAAAATGATTAGTTACATAATTTTGAAAGTTTATGAACGCATCAAATACTCGATCTTTAGTATGAAGAAGAGTGACCCAAGTGTACTTTGATTTCTCATCAATAAAGGTGACAAAATACTTCAAGTTATCCCTAGATATGCATGGAGAAGTCCACACATCCGAATATATTAAGTCAAAGCAATTTTCATAGATAGTACTTGAATTAGGAAAAGTCGTCTTGCAATGTTTACCCAAAATACATGCTTCACAATTTAAACTATCAAATGACATATTAGGCATCATTAATTTAAGAGCACGAGGCTGTGGATGTCCTAATCTAGCATGCCAAATGGCATTCAAATAACTAGCAATTTTAGATGTAAGACACGATAAAAGAGTAGAATTTGTTGGTAGTCTTGGAGCACATAGAGATCGTCTTTGGCTTCTCCTTTTCCTATCAGCTTTCCACTCTTAATATCATGAAACCACACATCATTAGGACCAAAAATTGCATAATAATTTAAGTCACTAGTTGCCTTTTTAACGGATAGTAAATTTGATGTGAATTTTGGCATGTAAAATGCTTTCGAATGTTTATCAAATAATTTCTAACTACCTATACCACTTATTGGAACCTTTTCACCATTTGCTACTATAACATTTCCTAGAGTGGGTTCAATATGCCTTAGGAGATTTTGATTGCTAATCATATGGTGGGAAACTCCCGAGTCTATGACTATATCATTTCTAGGCTTATGAGAATAGAGAGTGATACCAGACTCCTTTAGGGAGGCTATAGCCTTGATGAGTGCTTCAATATCCGACTTCTTCACCATCTCACTTAGGGCAGAATTTCCGGCTGTTTCCTCTCCATGATTTTTGACAAAATCGTTCTTAGTGCCGGATGAGCTTGGAGCTCCTTTTTCCACCTCGGCCTCTTGGCTTGGATTGACCCTTGGCTCTTTTTGGAATTTAACCGGCTTAAGATGTGGGTGAAGAATCCAACATTTATCTTTGGAATGGCCGGTTCTCTTGCAATGGTCACAAACTATGCTTTTCTTCTTGTCATCACGTTTGTATATTGCCTTATTTCCCGAGGGAAGTTCCCTTCTTTCTCCAAACAAGCCACATGAGTCTTGCTCCTTATGAAGTCGAGAACAGATTTCTTCAAGAGTTGGGAGCTTCTTGTCTCTAAGTATGTGCTTAATCAAGTCGTTAAATATTGGATTAAGCGTAAGAAGTAAGCTAAACACCTTGTCTTGCTCCTTTCTTTCTTGGAGAATTTCTGGATCGGTTGTGCTCGGCCTTAGCATGTCATACTCCTCCCAAAGAGACCTCCATACTCCAAAATGCTTTGAAAAATCAGTCTCCTCTTGTTTAAGCTCATTGAGCTCCTTTTGAATTTCAAATACTCGGGTAAAGTTTGAAATGTCTCCAAACACTTTCCAGAGAGTTTCCATAGTTCTTTTGCATTTCACAGTACGAATAGGATTCAAGAATGGAGGATTCGAGTGAGTTTTGGATGATGGCTATGACGACTTGGTCTTCTTGGTACCATTTGTCTTCTTCATCGAGCTCCTCTTCTCTGGCTTGAGATTCTTCTTCATCCGAAGTGTTGACCACCTTTTTAAGTGGTCTTCCTTTCACAATGTGTCTCCAAAAACTACGACCACAAAGGACCGTTTTCGCGGTTCTTACCCACACAAGATAATTTCCTCCTTTGAGGATTATTGGAATCACCAAAGCTTTGTTGTGTTCCATGGAGGACTTGCTATTATCCAATGGTTAATAGCAAGGTTTTTAAGAGAAAAGATAGAAATTTTATGATTCGGAGAGACGTGAGAAGATTTTAGGTCTAGATGAGAATGGTTGCGAAGATTAAAAAGAGATTACGAGATTAAGTAGAATGAGAATGAGCAGAATCGATGAGCCGAAGCTCTGATACCATGTAAGAATTTAGAGAAACATGTGTGCGGAAATGAAGTTTATAGTATGAAGTTACATAAGATATGAAGTCTCATTCTCATTGAATTTTTGATTATCACATTACAAGAGTATATATAGGTTTAATTGTAAGAGAAGACATGAAGAACCCTAGCCGCCTATGTGACCGTTGGAGAGGAGAGAGACTTCAGCGATCCCAAGACATGTCGCTTTCTCCTCGGGTCGTATGTTCCCTCAGTCTTGTGGCCTGTCACTTTCGTCTCGGGTTCAAGGCTTCCTCGGTTTTCACAAACGCCTCAGCTGGTCCCCACTCTTCTAACGGTCATCTCGACTTAGTTAGGGTCTGGTGGAATCCTAACAAATTCTCCCAAACGGCTCCTTAGACTCAGTGCATCATAATTCAACTTTTAGGAAAGTGTTGACTTTTTGATGGTGCGCGTTGACCCGGACCTTTCTGTGTCCGCGGTAAGGTCTTCCTCGATCATAAACCTTCCTGCGGTACATATTCCCTCGGACAGACTTTTTTCCCGCGGTACGTATTCCTTCCTCGGTCTCTAACCTTCCCGCGGTACATCCTATGTCCGTGCGTTGACTTTCTGTCCGCGCGTTGACCACGTACCGCGGTTCATGAAAACCTTCCTGCGGTCCGTGTCTCACATCTTGATGGTCCGATGGTCCAGTAAGGTGATCTGACTGCCTTCCTTGACCCGATACTCTTTTGAATGTGTTCCGATACTTATTTGTGATCCGATCTATATTTCGATGGCCTTGATAGGTCTTGATCAATAGAATAACTCATGATCGTTGAGTTTAAGGGTAGTCTCGATGGAATGACTCTGCCTTGGTATACAGATTTGGTGAACTACCTTGTTGCTGATGAAGTCCCTAAGAGTTTAGATTCCTACCAGAGGAAGAAGTTCTTCAAAGACGTCACTCACTACTACTGGGATGAACCCTATCTTTACAAGAAAGGTTCCGACGGTTTGTTTAGGAGATGTATTGCTGAGAGTGAAGTACAAGGAGTTTTGGAGCACTGTCATGGATCCACTTACGGTGGCCATTTCACCACATTCAAGACAGTTCAGAAAATCATTGAAGCTGGGTTATGGTGGCCAACTGTTTTCAAAGACACTCATCTTTTCATACATGTCAGAGAATGGGGAACATCAGCAAGATGAATGAAATGCCACATAATCTGATTCTGGAAGTTGTAGTTTTTGACTGTTGGGGTATAGAGTTCATGGGACCTTTCAACCCTCCTTCACATGGGAACAGCTACATTCTGGTTGCAGTGAATTACGTCTCAAAATGGGTTAAAGCAATAGCTTGTCCAACCAACAATGCTAGAGTTGTGCTGAAGCTCTTCAAGAACGTGATATTTCCAAGGTTCAGAATCTCGAGGGTTGTGATCAGCGATGGCGGTTCTCACTTCATCAACAAAATGTTTGAGAATTTAATGAAGAAGTATGGAGTGAAACATAAGGTTGCAACACCTTACCATCCGCAGACCAGTGGACAGGTTAAAGTATCCAATAGGCAGATCAAAGCCATCTTAGCTCGAGTTGTGGGTACTTCCAAGAAGGATTGGTCAGTAAAATTAGATGATGCACTTTGGGCCTACAGAACAACATTCAAAACCCCGATAGGAAGAACACCCTTTCAGCTGCTGTATGGGAAATGTTGTCACCTACCCGTTGAGGTCGAATACAAAGCCATATGGGCAACCAAGCTTTTGAATTTTGATCTGAAGACAACTCAGGAGAGGAGATTAATGGGGCTCCATGAGTTGGAGGAGATCAGATTTGAAGCTTATGAGAGCTCAAAGGTCTATAAAAAAAGAACTAAGGCTTTCCACGATAAGAAGATTACACCTAGGAAGATCGCAACTGGTAATCAGGTGCTGCTATTCAACTCAAGGCTTAAGTTGTTTCCCGGAAAATTGAAGTCAAGATGGTTTGGTCTGTTTAAAGTTTGAGAAATCTTACCATATGGAGCCGTGACTCTGATCAACAATGACGGGGAAGAAACCAAACCCGAGGGAACTTTGGTTCTTCTCGATGAACCACCTCACCTCTAATGAGTGTGAAAAGTCAAGCTCGAGACTTTATACAATCGCACTTGGGAGGCAATCCCATGATATCCTTTGTAAATATTTTAGATTGCGTTTTGACTAATTTTCTTGTTTCATTGGTTTTTTATTTTAACTTCCAGGAAGCTTGTGAACTCGACCGCACCTGACTTGACCACCGCACCGCTCCACCTCACGCGCCCAACCGCCAAATCACCTCGATCCGTCAGGAGGAGTTGGAACTGAGTTGACATACCAAAGAAGTGCAGTCTACTGCTCCACAATAGTATGCAGCAGTGAACTTCTTTGACCAGCCAGCTCTGCCGTTCTATCCCTGGATGCAGCAAGATCAATAGCAGGATCAACCCCAGAACAGTGACAACATGGAATTAGATCCAGTGGGATGGTCTCTGTTTGGTTGAGGTACCAACTCCATTTAATTCTCATTGTGAATTCCATTGCATATTTCCTCTTGTTTTATTTGTATACGATTCTCTCTTAAACTTCTATCTACACATGGTACTGTGTGATTCAAATTTTTGGGAGAGTTCTAGAGGTGCTTAACTTCATTTTCTTTGTTCTTAATTTCTCTTTCCAACCATTTTTTATGCATTGCATCTAAAAACAAAAACAAAAATCAGAAAAAAATTTGAAAACGTTTTACAAAAACATAGTGCCACATTCACTTAGGATTGTTGCATATGCATAGGGGATTGTGACGATTTTTCCTGGTAAGCCTGCTGATTTGTTTGCTATGTTCACTGCCCTAGTTATAAGTTCTCTGCTGCATGTTGTGCTTCATGACTTGATTGAACCATGTTGTGATCTGATGCCATTCCTTGCTAAGTGATAACCTAAGCTTGACTCTTAATTATCAAGTCTCTGCATTGAGTTTGAACATGTGGATTGCAAAAAATACTTGGATATTCTTTTATCGTTTTGCATCTATCTTGTTTGTCCGAGTAGAATCCTGCCTTGAACATTGCCTCATTTTAAACCTGACATTATTCGTGTGTGATTGTGATGTCTATTTTTGGATTTAACTTGGCATAAGGTGTTAGGTGAGCGCCGACAGAGGTAAGATCTCATGTAGATTCTGGTTCACATCTTTTGGATCAGCTAGGTTTAAGTGGGATTGGTTATGGGTACTAAGACTCTTGTGGTTGATGTTTGGAAAGGAAATGGAATTCAAAATTCTATGGAGGGAATAATCTAAAAAAATAATAAACGCTTTAGTGACGGTTTTGGGGAATTCAAAGTGAGAAGTAGGTTCTAAGTTGAAACAAAGAGAAAAGGAAAAAAAACAGATAAGTGTCTATGTTTTGTTGTATATGAGAAGAACCTAAGCAAAAAAAAAAAAAAATTTCTCAAACTGCCAGAGATGAAAAAGAACCCTCTCTTTAGATCAAAGATAAAAAAAAAAAGGAAAATCACTTGAGCATTGTTCCTAAAAAGAATCTCATGAACGGAAGATTGCCTTGAATTCGAAGGGTAGTTTAAGACCAATCTCTTGGGTAGAAGCTGATAGGATGAGTACGACTCCTAGGTGTTTGGGTATATGAGATTTTATCTCTATATGCACCAGTTGGTTCTCACATTTAGCATTATGCTGAAGTTTATTCCATTCATTGAGGGATGCTTGCGCTGAATTGATTAGCCAGTCACTGAAAGAGTTCATTTTAATCTCTTAGACCTTCTCTTGACCAAACAGGTTCCTAGGAGATGCACAACTTGATTCACGGTTTTGTACTAATAAATGTTGAAAGGAATGGTTAATGTGAATGCATATGTAGGTTGAGGTTGAGCTTAGATTGAATTGCGATGGACATGGCTAAAGTTTTTAAGTAGGACTTGTGTAGTTATGCATCCTAGAAATTGTAACTAGGACATTGAATCCATAATTTGTATCAGCAGGTTTTGGTTCTGAATCCCCGTTTTCAAAACTCTTCTCCGTTCTCTTTGTCATTTGATTGCTTGAGCACACATTTTCATCACTTGTTCATACCATTAGCATCCATTCTCACCAATTTCTCACACTTAGAAGTTTCTGCATTTGTATCGCATATATTTTGCATTTTGGAGTTCTGTCCATGAATTTTCAGGAACTTCAAAGACGTATCTCGACGTGAGGAATAACGACACTTGGATGATGCACTGATGGAGCACGAAGGAGGCAACCGTGACAACCTCGGCCGTGTTCACCTCGCTGTGACCACCTCGGCCATAATCACCTCGGCTATGATCACCTTGGCCGTGTTCACCTCGGCTGTGTTCACCTCGGCCATGATCACCTCGGCCGTTTTTACCTCGACCGTGATCCACATCCACCTTGACCTTGATCACCTTGGCCTTGAACTGATGCCACACAACCTCAACCGGAGTGGAAGCCACTAATTGTAACAACCGCTTGATTTGGGCTGCTTCGCATATGGGCCGAGACCACCAACCTCGTAATGGACTTTTCGTTGTGTTTATTTTGGGCCGTTTTTAGGTTTTATGAAGAGGAGTATATAGACTCCTAAATGGGAAAAAGACAGTTATCAAAGTTTTTGCTATTACTGCCACGAGAGTGGATTCAGTAGCTTACAAACTTAATGCCTAGGGATCTTCTCCGTTGAGTTTTGTTAAGCAATCTAGTGACCTAGGTGATCCATTGATCCATTATCTCCATCTCCTCACGAACCCTCTTTGCTTACCATTATTCTCTATTTTCCGATGTTGCTTGTTTTCCGTTGTTGCTTTTTTCCGATGTTGCTTGTTTTCCACTGCTGCTTGTTTTCCGCTGTTACTTGTTTTCTGTTGTTGCTTGTTTTCCGCTGTTAGTCGTTTACCACTGTTTTATTTTTGCTGTTGTTTTATTTATACATTGCAATTTAGGCTGTTAGATCATTAAACCACTATTGATTGGCTTGAATTAGAGTACTTTATCACGTCTTGATTGCTAGTTACACACTCATTTGGATCGACACCTAAAGTACTACAATGACCATGATAGTGCATTAGGATTTATTTGACGATAGTGAAAAACCTTATTATCAGTTGGATTTTCAAAAGTTAGTAATCAATAAGATTGAACCACATTTCAAATCCAACGATCAAAAATTATTAAATAAATTTGGATTTTCAAAATTTAGTAACGTACACGATTTTTCTACATGTTAAATCTGATGACCATAAATTTTACTTATTTAAATTTTATTTTTAAAAGAAAAATAATTTTTAAAATCAAAATTTATCACAATTTGTCGCAGAATTGAATCAAAATTGAATTTGTTAAAGGTTATAGTCGATGACTGAAAAATTATGTTCACAAAAAAACCATAATCCAAAATTTACTATAAAGTGGAGTCAAAATAAATTATCTATATATACCAAATATAAATTTTATATATATATACACCAAAAATTAACTATATAGGTTATGAATTACAAAATTATTTTTTGATATATATGTTCTATATATATATTTTCTTAATTTTATTATTACTCTAAATAATAAATTTCAGCAAAAACAATATAACTACTAAAATTATTGAAAACTATCTATTATTCATAACTATGATTACAGATATGTATATATTAATTTAACTTATTGTTTTTATTATTACCTTCTTAAAAGTGTTTTAGAAATACAAAGAAATTTCAAAAATATTATTTAAAATATCTTACATGTATACATATATGAAAAAAATTCATAAAATTCGCGCATCGCACGAGTCCATATCTGATTCTATGACTTTGAATAGTTGGCATATATCCCGCATAGTAAATGCATTTGACCCCCTGTTTGGAATCTTATTCAAGTCAGATTTGTGTAACGATGACAAAACAGGGAAGGCAAAATCCTGCAAGGAAGTGCTAGATGTAATGAGAAATTACATCTCTTGCGGAACCGACAGAGAAGCAGGCTATGATTTGAACGAATCTGAACTCTCAAAGTATTTAAGGGATCGGACAACATATATTTTACTGTGTTTTTTTTCTCTTTCAATTGATATCTCTTTTCTCTCTCAATCGATATTTCTCTGTTTTTGTTAAACGATTTTTGTAACATAAAACCACACAACTTTATTAATTATTCAGAGTATTTATAGGTTTACAACACACACGTTCACTAAAGACACAACCATACAATCCTAATATTTCATTCACACGTTTAACTTAAACCGAATCGATTATACAAATAATAACACACATTAGACTTATAGTTATACAAAACTATAAAGTTGTTTAATGATATACGATGAAGACTTGATCATATTCTAACACTCCTCCTTGATAATGGCTTCATTGTTACACCTAATTCTTCTCGCAAAGTCTCGAACATTGATGTGTTTAAAGGCTTGGTGAGAATATCAGCAACTTGAAATTCTCATGGACAATGTTCGAGTTTGATCTTCCCTTCTTGCTCAGTTTCTCTAATAAAGTGATATTTGATGTCGATATGCTTTGTTCGACGATGTTGAACCACATTCTTTCCTATAGTAATTGCATATTGATTATCACATAAAATTTGAGTACCTTTTTCAGTCTTGAATCCGATTTCATTCACTAGTCTTTGTAGCCATGTTGCTTGATTTGTTGCAGAGAAAATTGCAGTGTACTCGGCCTCAGCAGTTGATTGAGCCACCGTCTCTTGTTTGCTTGAGTTCCAACAGCAAACATCTGATGCAATTGAGAAAACGTAGCCGCTTGTACTCTTCTTTTCTTCAACCGAACCTCCCCAATCACTATCGGAGAATCCCACCAATTCTGGTTCTTCTACTTGTTTGAATTGAATTACATATGTCAAAGTACCTTTAACATACCTTAGAACTCGCTTGGGTTCTTGATAATGTTGCAACGTTAGAGCAGCCATGTAACGAGACAAGTAAGAACTTGCATACATGATGTCTGGTCGTGAAGCACAAAGATATATTAATCCTCCGATTATGCTTCTATATTTTGTAACATCTTCAAGTTTCTCCTTTAAGACTTCTTTCTTTTTGCTATTTGGTGTTAGAGGTGTTGATAACATCTTGCAGTCTTGCATTCTAAATTTCTTCAAGAGCTTCTTTGCATAGTTTTCTTGTGATAAGAATATGCCATTCTCGTTTTGAATCACCTCCATACCGAGAAAATAACTTAGTTCTCCTAAATCTGTCATCTTGAACTCATCCTTCATCTTTTCTTTGAAGTCTTTGATTATTCTAAGTTGCTTCATGTGATTATAATGTCATCGACATACAAGCTAACCACCAATATTTCTTTAGTACCTTTTTCACATAGAGTGTTGCATCGTTGATGCTTCTTTCAAACCCATTTTCGATGAAGTATCCATCAATATGACCATACCACGCTCTAGTCACCTATTTTAAACCATATAGTGTCTTGTGAAGTTTAAGAACTTTACCTCTGTTTCCTTCTTCTATGAATCCTGGTGGTTGCTCTATGTAGACTTCCTCTTCTAACTCTCCATTCAAAAATGCGAACTTCACATCCATTTGTTAAAGTTTCCATTTATTTTAAACAGAAATCGCCATTATGGTTCTTATTGTATCATACCTTGAAACCAGTGCAAATATTTCAAGATAATCCACACCATACTCTTGTGTGAATCTCTGGCCACCAATCTTGCTTTGTGTTTAATCGCATCTCCTCTTGCATTAATCTTTAACAGAAAGATCCACTTGACACTAATCCAGTTTTTATCCTTTGGTCTTGCAACAACACACTATATCTTGTTCGTTTCTATCATTCGCAACTCTTCTTTCATGCTTTCCACTTTTCATCTTGCAATGCTTCTTCTAATGATTGTGGTTCTTCAGCCATCATAAGATACACCTCATGTATAAGCGCGTCTTCTTCAATTTCATTTGTTCGACCCATTAGATCATTGATTGATTGATAACCTCTTGGACCAACGGATTCTTCTCCTCCTTGACTTAAGTTTTGATTTGTATTTGAAAATTGAAGTTGATTGAAGGCGTTACTTACTTGGTCTATTTGATAGTTTAGATCATATCCTCCTCCTTGTTCTTGTGAGTTAATCTTGACTTGTGATAGAATTGATGTCTCTTCGATTTTTCTATCATTGCTCAATGTCTTCTTCTCACAAAATGTTACATCCCTTGAAACCTCAACTTTCTATTCATTCAGCAAGTACACACGATAACACTTTGACTCGTTGTTATACCCAACGAAAATCCCTTGTTTGGCTTTGGTGTCAAGCTTTCTTCTCTTCTCATCCGGTATATGTATGTAGCATACACATCCAAAAATTCTCAAGTGATTAACACTCAGTTTCTTTCCACTCCATATCTTCAATGGTGTTACTCCTTTCTCCAATGACTTGGATGGTAATCGGTTTTGAAAGTATGTTGATGTTGATATCGCTTCAGCCCAAAACTTATTTGATAAGTTTTCTCCTTGAGCATCGATCTAGCCATCTATACAAGCGTACAATTTTTTCTTTCTGCAATACCATTTTGTTGTGGAGATTGGGGAGTTGTTACCTCATGGTTTATGCCACTTTTTGACATAACTTGTTGAATTCTTTCGATAGAAATTCACCACCCCCATCGGTTCTAAGCCTCTTGATTTTCTTCTGCGATTGATTTTCCATATATGGTTTGAATAGCTTGAACTTTGAAAGCATTTCACTTTTTTAATGAAATACACCCACGTCATCCTTGAATAATCATCAATAAATGTAAGAAAATACTTACTTGCATTTATCGATTCATTCTGCATTGGACCACACACATCCGAATGAACAAGTTCTATTGCTTTGCTCATATTGCTTTGCGATTTCTTTGGAAAAATTCTTCTTGATTGTTTTCCCATCTCACAATATTCACATACTTCTCTTGATACTGCAAACTTTGGAAGATCTCCCATTTTTTTCATCTTTTGCATTTGCTCCATCTTGTCATAATTTATATGACCCAATCGTTTGTGTCATAGACTCGTATTTTCTTCTTTTTCTTTGTATGCAATATAGGTTTCTTTGCTTGGCTTTTTCCACTGTATTGGAAAGCTTTTGTCCTTCATCATGATATCCAAAATCTTCCTCCCTCTTGACTCTTGGGTAATGCAGTTCTCCTTCTCAAAAATGACTTGATATCCATTGGATATCATTTGAGAAACACTCAGCAAGTTCCTTGCTAGTTCGGGTACATAGAATACATTTTTGATGACATGCTCTCCTCCTTTATTTGTTGAGACTCGTATGTCTCCTCTTTCTTCAGACACGACTTTACCATCATTCCCAATGAAAATAGATACTCTCTTGCTTTGATCCAAAGTGATGAAATGTCTTGAGTCTTTCGACATATGATTGGTACATCCGCTATCTACCAACCATGATTCTTCGCCTAGTGTTGAAATCTCTTTCTCTTCAACAGCACTGAAAAGCATATGACACTCATCTTCACTTTCATCTTCTGATTCTTCAAGACTTAGATGTGCTTTTTCACTCTTCCTAAGTCGACAATCTTTTTCTATGTGTCCAGGCTTGTCGCATACATAGCACTTTCTCTCTTTGTTTGCACTCTTTTGTGAAACAACTTCATTCTTCTTTCTGAAACAATCGACCTCATTGTGATTGTTCATCTTATACACGCCACACCACTTGTTGGTCTTCACATGACGTTTTTTATCTTGCTTGTTTCCTCCTCTTGAACCAAGATTCTCTCCATAGAAAGCACCCTCATTGATACGATATTCTCGGAGATTTAGACGCTTCTCTTGCGCTTTTAGGGTTCTTATCAATTATGTAACAAAGAGAATTGATAGATCTTTTGTTTTTCCGAGTAACCCAACGTACTATCTAACCTTTATGGTACGGAGATAAGCACCTTTTGAACCACTTGGTAATAAGACTTCTCTTCTCCATGGACTCTTAATTGATTACTCAGATTAATCAGTTTTGTTGTGAAATCGTTTATGTTTCACCCTCTTCCATCTTCAGATTTTCATATTCTCTTCTCAAGGTCTGAAGATTGATCATCTTAACTTGTGCACTTCCCTGAAACTCCATCTCTAAGGCGTTCCATGCTTCTCGTGATATTGATGCAGAAGCAGTTCTCGAAAATATGGATTTCGATACTGCACTTTGAATGATTTGAAGTGCCATCATATCCTTCAACAATTGATCTTCTCTTTCTTTGATTATTGCAGGTGTGCTCTATGTGGATGAATTTTATGTGATTCCTCTTTGATAACATCCCATAGCTTTCGAGTTTTCAGAATTGTAATCAGTTTGATTTTCCATAAACTGTATGATTCTCCATGGAAAATCAGAATGATTTGTTGGATAGTTGTCTCCATAGCTCTGATACCATGAACGAATTTGAACTCTCAAAGTATTTAAAGGATCGGACAACATAGATTTTACTCTCTTTTATTTCTCTTTTAATTGGTATCTCTCTTCTCTCTCAATCAATACTTCTCTGCTTTTGTTAAACGATTTTTGTGACACAAAACAACACAAACTTTATCAATTATTCAAAGAGTATTTATATGTTTACAACACACACATTCACTAAAGGATATGTCTAGAAGACATCCCAATGTAAAAACACAATCATATAATCCTAATGTTTCATTCACACCTTTTACTTAAAACTAATTGATTATACAAATAATAACACACGTTAAACTTATAGTTATATGAAACCTAAAGCTATTTAATGATATACGATGAAGACTTGATTATATTCTAACATGATTGATTGTGTTCGAATATCTGTCTGGGGTTTGGAGTACGACCCTGAAGGTCAAAGACAATACCTTCGTCTCGAATCGCCTGCAATCATCACAATTAACTTTAATAAGTAAAAAGATCTTGTCTTTAATTTCCTTGGAAACCTTTACCGTGATCTCCTTGTCTATGTGAATCCGGATAACATTGTCAAACAAGGTAATGAAGTCAATGGAAAATGAATCAGACTTGATAATGATAAGGTGGTTACAAGTCACCCAACGGTGTGTCATGCTTTGTCTTATGAAGCTGGGACTTCCGGGGGTGAAATGGCCTTACCAGAGAATTCAAGGACGTCCAAGTAAATGGAAGCACCAAGCTGCTAAGAAGCAGACAGTAATGGTGTACCGGGACAAAGCTCTGGCCATGGAGGATAAAGAGACAACACCAAAACAAAAGACAAGTGAGGATGGGGATAAAGATCCCACAAAATCTGCAGCAAAATGTAGCTCCATTGCGGTGGTTCCGAATGAGGAACTGATGCCCGAATGAATATCCTCAGTTGGAATTTTCAAGGCTTGGGGAGTGACTTGACAATTCAGATACCCAGGGAGTTAAGGCGAGATAACTTCCCTGATTTTGTTTTCTTCATGGAGACAAAAGCAATCTCCAAATTTTGTTTCTCGTTTACAAGCTTTGCTAGGCTATGAAATCTTCATGTTGTGGATCCAGTTGAACTGAATGGTGGGATGGCATTAATGTGAAAGTATTCATATAATGTTGTTGTGCTTTCATCTAATAAGAACATCATCGATGTAAAAATTCAATTGGGTTCAATGAATTTTTTTATTTCTTACGTGTATAGTGCACCTGAATGGAGGTTTAGACAAGCTATTTCTGATGATTTGGTAACAACTGGAAGTAATTGAAGTGGAGCATGGCAAGTTGTTGGCGATCTCAATGAAATAACCGATAACAATGATAAAACTGGTGGCATACATCGAGCCCTTTCATCCTTCATACCCTTCTATAACATGATCTCGGACTGTGGGTTGAGGAAAGCCAAGTTCACGTGCAATTGTTATTCATGGTCAGGAACTCGCAAAAATTCTCATGTTCAGTGTATACTAGATATAGCTCTCAGTAATACGGAGTGGTTTCAGATGTGGCCAAAGGTACAAAGCCATTATCTCCAACGCATAAGCTCGGATCATAGGTCCATTTTTCTCATGTTTACGGGTGATAATATACAACAAATTAGGCCGGTTCATTTTTGATCTACAGTGGCTCACTAAAAGAGGTGTTAAAGACGTTATTAAAAGAAGCTGGGAACGTCGAGGAAGAGTTGCGTCTTCCTCTCTGATGGACAGATTATTTCAATGTCGCAAAGACCTGGCATTTTAGAAACGAACAACTAACGACAGTTCGGTCTCAAGAATTCATAAACTCAAACAAGACCTTGATGCCGAGGAAAGTAAAACACAACTAGACAGTTGGGTATTACAGGAGCTTATCTCATGCCTACAAAGATTAAGAGCTGTTTTGGAAGCAAAAATCTAGACATAACTGGTTGAAAAACAAAGATCCTAATACATGATTCTTTCATGGCAGTGTACAAAGGCGTAGAGCACAAAATACGATCATACCTTTGGTTGATTCGGCTGGTGTTAAGCAGTATTCTGAGGGATCTAAAGGAGAGATAGCCGTAGATTATTTTAGAAATCTATTTACGTCTAGTAGCCCAGATGTTGCTAAAACTTACTGGATGGTATGCAGCCTCGTGTTACTGAGGAGATGAATCGCAATATAACAAAACTAGTAACAGATAATGAGATCCGAGAAGCTATTTTGGGATTAAGGCCTATAACACGGTCGAATGGTCTTTTCTATGGGGGTTATTCTACAAGATAGGCTTTTCCGAGGTTTGGATCACTTGGATCATGGAATGCATTAGATTGGTGTCTTATTTCGTCCTACTTAATGGTACTTCACACGATTTTATGAAGCCGGAGAGAGGTCTGCGACAAGGGGCTACTCTCTTGCCTTTCATATTTATCCTTTGTGCTGGAGCGTTAATACATGTTATGAACTGTTGATTAATTCTTCTTATTGAGATTCAGAGTTTGATCGGAAAAGTAAAAGAAAACTCGATTTGTTCACCCAGTTCGTGATAAATCACTACGTCTGGGGTGGATCCTAATTCGATCCACAATTCATTATAAGAAAACTCAATTTACAAAGAACACGACGTTTCTAACTTGTCCGTGTTTTATAAATTGCAGGAACAAACAGATTGAAGAAGGAGAAAGCTAGAAAGACCGTGAACCAGCTCTTAAGCGAGAAGCTTCTTGGAGAGATAGCCGTAGATTATTTTAGAAATCTATTTACGTCTAGTAGCCCAGATGTTGCTAAAACTTACTGGATGGTATGCAGCCTCGTGTTACTGAGGAGATGAATCGCAATATAACAAAACTAGTAACAGATAATGAGATCCGAGAAGCTATTTTGGGATTAAGGCCTATAACACGGTCGAATGATCTTTTCTATGGGGGTTATTCTACAAGATAGGCTTTTCCGAGGTTTGGATCACTTGGATCATGGAATGCATTAGCTTGGTGTCTTATTTCGTCCTACTTAATGGTACTTCACACGATTTTATGAAGCCGGAGAGAGGTCTGCGACAAGGGGCTACTCTCTTGCCTTTCATATTTATCCTTTGTGCTGGAGCGTTAATACATGTTATGAACTGTTGATTAATTCTTCTTATTGAGATTCAGAGTTTGATCGGAAAAGTAAAAGAAAACTCGATTTGTTCACCCAGTTCGTGATAAATCACTACGTCTGGGGTGGATCCTAATTCGATCCACAATTCATTATAAGAAAACTCAATTTACAAAGAACACGACGTTTCTAACTTGTCCGTGTTTTATAAATTGCAGGAACAAACAGATTGAAGAAGGAGAAAGCTAGAAAGACCGTGAACCAGCTCTTAAGCGAGAAGCTTCTTGGTTCGGGAAAAACACAGACGAATACTTGATACTCTCTGTCAATTCAACCACGAGATAAGCTCCTTTCTCTCTCGTATTGCTTATCTTTCTCTTACACGATTCATCGAGTAACTTCTTCTCTTCTTGCTCTGTTTCTTGTTCTTACTCTGTTTTTTTCTGTTTTTCAGGTGATGAAGGTTGAAGACGAAGAGCGTCTGTATTTAACTTAATACAGACGCGGCAATGGGCTTGGCCCATCTTGATTTCGCTTTCGGTCCAATCAGCTCACTTGCTATTAAACGAGAATGGCCCAACATAGACCCAAAAGACAACCGGCTGTGAAAAGGCCTGGTCAACAGCCCACAAAACTCCACCTTGACCGCCTTTTGACAGAACCCTAGTATCTCGGACCTTTGCTCTTCTCTCATTTCTTGTCTTAACACCAGAAACAAAGCGGCGACGCTCTGAACAAAAAACTCATGAAGCTCTTGGCGGATAAAACTCCAGATTCACCGATGTTCTTCAACGGTGTACCTGCAACCAGCTTCAACAGTCGATTCAGCTTCTCTGGTAAGTCTTCTTCTTCGTAACACATGACTTGAAAAGCTTTAACATTTTTTTCTTCTAACTTTCTGTTTAAAACTTCTTTTCGAGGTTTTTTACAAACCGGATCTAAGCCATAGTTCACGAAACTCCACCTGAATCTTAAGCATCGATTCAACTTCTGGTAAGTCTTCTGTTCATACCATGCTTCAGAAATTTAACCTTTTTCTGACCTGTTAAACTTCTCTTTTCAGGTATTATGAACCAGATCTAGGCGATAGTTCAAGGAACTCCACCTGAATCTGAAAAACATCGATTCAACTTCTGGTAAATCTTCACACTCAGAAGCTTAAACCTTTTTTTCTTGATGTTTAGCTAGACCTTCACACCTTCTGAATCTGGAAAAACTCACTTATGTTTGTTTTCCCTTTTACAGACATTGCATGATGTTTTAATTTCTTTCCTGGGACCTGTCCTTAAAGGCAAAAGACGATCCCTTCTCCTTCTCAGGTAACTCTCTGTGCATGCATACTGATTTACAAAGATATACTCGCAATCAAAGATCGTACTGACCCTTTTTTTTTATTATCACTGCGAGGTTAAGACGGTAAAGTCAGTCAGAGATGTTACCTGATGCCGAGAACCAAGCTCAGGCAATATTCACCAGCTCACTACAGAGCTGGAACTTATTTCCAGGTACGGTTTTTGTCAAAAAATATGCTGGGTTTTCTGAAGTATGAACCTTATTTAAAACCATTACACCATCTGATACTAGGTCTCTAATGAAATGATACCTAGTATCAATGTGTTTAGTCCTTTCATGATGCACTGCATTCTTAGCTAAAGCAATCGCACTTTGAGAATCACAACCAATTGAGACTTTAAAATTTTGAAAATCCAATTCAGAAACAATTCCTTTAATCCACATTGCTTCCTTCCCTGCGAGAGACAGAGCCATATACTCTGCCTCAGTAGTGGATAAAGCTACAACAGATTGTAGGCAAGACTTCCAAGAAATTGTATTTCCTCCAACTTTAAACACAAAACCTGTAACTGATCTGCGTCTGTCTAAATCTGTAGCATAATCTGAGTCTGAAAAACCTTCAACATTAAAATGTGAATGTCTTCTAAAAAATAAACCTTGGTTGTAGGCTCCTTTAATGTATCTCAATATCCAATTCGCGGCTAGCCAATGTTGCTTTCATGGTTCTGACATAAACCTACTTACCAAACCCACTGCAAAACCAAGGTCAGGACGCGACCCAATCATTGCATACATTAGACTTCCAACTATACTTGAATAGGGTTTATCTTTCATGTATAGCTGTGCTTCATCTATTTCTTCTGGATATAGAGCCCTTAGTTTGAAATGAGAAGCAGTTGGAGTAACCACTGACTTACTCTCAAACATATTAAAAGTTTTTAAAACTTTTTCCAAATAGTTTGACTGAGAAAGAACTAGAGTTCCTTTCTCTCTGTCACGTAGAATATCCATCCCAAGAATTCTTGAGGCCTTCCCCAAATCCTTCATTTCAAACTCATTATTTAGGCTCTCTTTTAGCTCTTTAATAGCTAATTTATTTCCTGAAGCAATAAGCATATCATCCACATATAACAATAAGAAAATCGCTTTAGTTGTACCTGGATCTTTCAGATATACAAATGGATCAAAACTACTCCTCTTGAAATTTTGTTTCTTCATAAACGTGTCAAATCTTAGATTCCATTGCCTAGGACTTTGTTTTAATCCGTATAACGATCTCTTGAGTAAACAGACCTTATCATGATCCTTTCTTTGAATAAACCCTTCTGGTTGATCCATTAGTATTCTCTCATCTAGTTTGCCATGTAGAAACGCAGTTTTAACATCCATCTGTTCCAAGTCATAGTCTAGGTTTACCACTAATGATAAGATGAGTCTGATGGAAACATGTTTGACCACTGGAGAGAAAATTTCATTATAGTCAACTCCTTCTTTCTGAGAAAAACCTTTAGCAACCAACCTGGCCTTGTACCGTTGTGCTTCAACACCTGGTATTCTAGGTTTCAGTTTATAGATCCATCTACATCCGACAAGCTTTTGCTTGTCAGGTTTTTGAATCAAGACCCATGTTTCATTCTTCTTTAATGAGTCCATTTCTTCTTTCATGGCTCTTTCCCACTGTTTCCATTTTTTGCTTCTTCTTGCTTCTTCATAGGTCTTAGGTTCTTCTACAGTTATGTCATCCACAGCTGATAGAGCATAACCTACGAAATCAGATTCTTCATATCTGGAAGGTGGTCTTATATTTTCCCTTCTAGCTCTGTCTCTGGCCAACATATATTCTCCTAGGTCTTCAGATGATGAAGAGCCTCTTTCTGAGGTTTCTGCTTCATTAAACTCTTCTTGATCTCTGCTAGACTCCTCTGTACTTGACGAAGATGATTCACTTTCTGCCTTTGAATTCAAATTTTCACGATAACTTGAACCTGAAGGTCCAGAAATTAGATCTTCTTTGAAATACACTCTTCTTGTCTTCTTCTTGGATTTGTCTGTAGATTTGTTTTCAACCTGTTGATCTGTTTCCACACCAATGGAGGTATTTTTAAATACCTCATTCTCGTGAAACACAACATTTCTGCTTGTAATACACTTATAATCTTCAGCAATCCAAACTCTATAACCTTTGACTCCAAACGGATATCCGACAAAAATACCTTTCACAGCTCTGGGATTAACCTTTTCTTGAGTAACATGTACAAAAGCAGAACATCCAAATCGCTTAAGATGAGACATACTTACTTTATGTCCTGTCCACATTTCTTCTGGTAGTTTAAAATCAATACTAGAGTTTGGTGATCTATTAATCAGATATACTGCGGTGGAGGTAGCCTCTGCCCAAAACTCTTGACCTAAACCTGATTCACTAAGCATACATCTGACCCTTTCCATGATTGTTCTGTTCATCCTCTCAGATACTCCATTCTGCTGTGGTGTATAAGTACACGTTCTGTGTCTCTTAATTCCAGAGTTTTTGCAGTAGTTATCAAACTGAGTATTACAAAACTCTAGACCATTGTCAGTTCTTAAGTATCTGATCCTTTTTCTTGTTTGACTTTCAACTTCTTCTTTCCACTCTTTGAATTTCATGAATGCTTCATCATTAGTCTTCAAGAAATAAACCCAAACCTTTTTAGAATAGTCATCTATGAAACTGATGAAGTACTTACATCCTCAAAGACTCTCGGGTGTTGATGGAGACCCCTTGAGATCAGAGTGAATATAATCCAGGATTCCTTGTGTAGTATGTTTTGCTATAGGAAACTGTTGTTTGTGACTTTTTCCCAGAACACAATTATCACAGAAACTCAACGTACTAACTTCCTTTTCTGGAATATACCTGTTCTTAACCAAAACATTCATGTTGTGTAAGCTCATATGACCCAGTCTTGAATGCCATATTTTAGTCATATCAGGTTGTTCTCTGACTATATTGGCTTCACCTTTTATAACTGAACCTTGTAAATAGTAAAGTCCTTGGTCATATTTTCCTGTTAGCACCTCTATACCATCTTTGAAAAATCTTACAATCCCATCTTTACCTTCATATCTGCAACCTGCTTTTTCTAGCATTCCATATGAAATAAGATTCTTCGACATTTCTGGTATATATCTGACATTACTTAGCACAATAGTATTTCCATCAGGAATTTGGAATTTAACTTTTCCTATACCTTTGACTGTGCTAGAAGTATGATTTGCCATTGACACTTTTCCTCCCTCGAATTCCTTTAACTCAGAGAAATTCTCTTTATTTGTGGTTATATGAAAAGTACAACCTGAGTCTAGAACCCACTTTTCTCCTGATTCTTGAGTACTAACAGTGAGAGCAATAGGTTGCTTAGTAGTAACACTATTTGCAAACTCTTGTTTCTTATTTTGTCTGTCTGGACAGTCCTTTTTCCAGTGACCTTCTTTTCCACATACAAAACAATCACTCCTGTTGTTTTTGTTATACCTTGGCCTTGACTTTGATCTGCCTTTTGACTTTCCTCTTTGACTGTGATTCTTACCATTTCCATTTCGGTTAGAACCTTTGATTTGTCTTCCACGTGATTCCACATAAAGACCTTCAGCAGTAGACTTGTTTTTATACTCCTGACCACTCTCTTTTAACTCAACTTCCAAACCATAAGCTGCGTTTGTTACATCTGAAACTGTCAAAGTTTCTTTTGAGTTTCCATACTTTAGAGTATGAACAACTAGAGCATAAGTCTTAGGAAGACTTAAGAGAAGCCGTATAGCTTGATCTTCATCACTTATATTGACATCAAGACTCTCAAGATCATCCACCAACTTGAGGAAATCATCCAGGTTATCTTCTATTGACTTTCCTTCAGTCATTTTAAAATTTGCAAATCTTTGCTTTAAGTAAATGCGATTAGGAAGAGTCTTTGTCTGATAATCTTGTTCAAGAGCTATCCACATTTCTCTGGCAGTCGCAAACTTTTTAATTTTCCTTAGAATCTGATCACTTACACTCATACTTATCAGATTCCTAACTCTCATGTCATTTCTTGCTTGCAGATCATCAGACATAATAGCAGCAGCTCTTGCAGCTGCTCTTTCTTCAGCAGACTGAGAAGATTTACTTTCGGGAACTATGTTATCACTCTCTATGACATCTTCATATAGGATTTTGTGAAGTCCTAGTAGCTGTAACTGGGTAATAACCTTGTGTTTCCACAGACCAAAATCTCCTTTTCTTGTGAACTTCTCTATGTCGAATCTTCCTTGAAAGGGCTCCATAACCTTTGACTAATCTGATCTATACTCAGGTAACAAGATCAGTCACACTACGACATGGAGCAAAGAAACAACGGAGATGATATCTTGATGCACAGACAATGGTGCAAGAAAGATCTATAAAAGCTAAGTGCTTCTATCTTTACTTCTTTCACTGATATCTGATCTTACTTTGATCTTGGAGCTCTGATACCAATTGTTGATTAATTCTTCTTATTGAGATTCAGAGATTGATCGGAAAAGTAAAAGAAAACTCGATTTGTTCACCCAGTTCGTGATAAATCACTACGTCTGGGGTGGATCCTAATTCGATCCACAATTCATTATAAGAAAACTCAATTTACAAAGAACACGACGTTTCTAACTTGTCCGTGTTTTATAAATTGCAGGAACAAACAGATTGAAGAAGGAGAAAGCTAGAAAGACCGTGAACCAGCTCTTAAGCGAGAAGCTTCTTGGTTCCGGAAAAACACAGACGAATACTTGATACTCTCTGTCAATTCAACCACGAGATAAGCTCCTTTCTCTCTCGTATTGCTTATCTTTCTCTTACTCGATTCATCGAGTAACTTCTTCTCTTCTTGCTCTGTTTCTTGTTCTTACTCTGTTTTCTTCTGTTTTTCAGGTGATGAAGGTTGAAGACGAAGAGCGTCTGTATTTAACTTAATATAGACGCGGCAATGGGCTTGGCCCATCTTGATTTCGCTTTCGGTCCAATCAGCTCACTTGCTATGAAACGAGAATGGCCCAACATAGACCCAAAAGACAACCGGCTGTGAAAAGGCCTGGTCAACAGCCCACATGAACAAGGCTGAAATGGATGGAAAAACTTTGGGAATGGTTATAACGAAAGACTGTCCTGCCGTTCAACAACTTCTATTTGCGGACAACAATGTGTTCCTATACCGAGCAATTTTCAAGTAATGTATTGAAATGATGTGGTGTTTACGCCTCTATGGTGAAGCATCGGGCCAAGTTATCAAAATGAATACTTGGCCTTTATCTAGGCATAACCAACGAATATGGCAATGAAAAACATTTGGGACACCCTGAAAGCTTTAGGCTACATAACAGAGCGTCTAAAGAGCAGATTAAGTTGTTGGTATAAATAGACTGTGTCTCTTGGTGGCAAAGATATTTTGCTAAAATCTGGTGCTTTAGCTCTTTTTGCGTATACAATGTAGTGCTTCCGTCTTACCAAGTTTCAGTGTAAAAGAATGACAAGCGCCATTGGGGTATCTTGGGAGAAAATGTGTAAATCAAAGGATAATACAGGGAGCCTTAAGCAAGCCGCAAGTACGGGAGTGAGACCCTCCTTTGATTGGCGTAGCCTTTTACATGGCATAAAGTTGCTAACCTGTGGCCATATGAGGTCCATAGGCAATGGACAAGAGACCACTGTATGGATCGATAAATGGGTAATCGATGACGAGCCGCACAGACCATACAATAAATAAGTTAACTTAAATCTGAACCTCCAGGTCTCGGATTTAATCTCATCAGAAGGAGCGTGGAACCAGACGAAGCTAAACACGCTTTTCGCACCTGTAGATGTACAACGTGTGTAAGCATATAGGATTCTTGGATGTGGGCTTTCTCAAAAAGTGGTTGCTATAACGTCAAGAGTGGTTGCTGGTTAGCGATGAAACCTCATGTCTGGTCTGAGCTTTTTCCTTGATTTTTACCGTCAAACATAAGAGGAAGTGAAATCGTCCAAGTGAAGATATGCCAACAAACATCTTCGCTTCAGTTTCTTTTTCATTGATTTTTACCCTTTCCTTTATTGGTGATGGGTAATCTAGGAAAGAATTGATTCTCTCCTTACTAAACCTGTTTGGGATCGGGTTATGCGAGTCTTCTTCAACTTCGTGATTGTGGAGTCAATTTGGTTTAAAACAATCGAGACACTAAAGGGGAAAAAGGTTGTATAATTGATTCAAGCTGGAGAATCTCACGAGGATCATCATGTAAAGACTCTTAAAGAACACTTAGATCAAATAGCTAACTTTATTGATTAGAAAATATGCTCAAAACTAACCAATACAAGCTTAATGTTCTTCCTTAAGAAACCATATGCTTGATTTCTTCTTATATTTATAGAGATATCTAACACATTGATATCTCTTTACAAGTCCTTTTCTAAATAGGAATTATCTTATTCTTAAATCTATCTAGAATCCTAACTAACTCTTCTTATCTTTAGAATCTTCTATTCTAAAGATATCTTGAGTGAGAAGCAATTTGAAGATTATCCAATAATCTCCCTTCTAAGCTTCAAGTCTTTGTCGGAAATGTCTTGTACTCCGATTAGGCTTCTCATATGCTTGAATTGGATTCTTGTGTATGGGTTTAGATCGACCATGAAAAACAGAATTCTTTGTCAACTCTATTGCGGATTTGCTGTCAATGTTGATCTCAACTTTGTCCACTTTTTCGCCTTTGATTTCTTCCAACAAATCCTGCAGCCAAATTGCTTGTTTTGAGGCTTCGATTGCAGCCATGAATTCCGCTTCACATGATGACAAAGCCACAGTGCTTTGTTTTTGTGAGCACCAAGTAATGGGTGATTCTCCGAGATAGAAGATATGCCCCGTTGTACTTCGACCATCATCCAAGTAAGCCAAGTCGGGTCGCGTATGAGATAACGCAAACAACCAATTCTTCTTCGATACAAGGATGCATCCACCTCGGGTTCTTCACTTGATTTTGATAATTTCAATCCGAAATCCATAGGAATGTGTGTAGCATTACACGCCTCCAAACCTGCCTCCTTTAGGATTTTTCGTGCATATGCTTCTTGTTATATGGTGATTCCTTCCTTTGTTTGTTCTACTTCAATTCCTAGGTAGTAGCTTAGCTTCCCTAAGTCAGTCATTTCAAACTTAGTAGACATAGCTGCCTTGAATTCTTGGATAACACTTATTGAGCTTCCTGTGACAAACAAGTCATCGACATATACCGCTATGATAAGCAAATCTGTTCCTTCCTCTTTACGATAAACCGAGCTCTCTTTGGAACATCTCTCTAGCTTAAACATCTTCAAAATCTGATCTAGCTTAGTCTTCCATGCTCTTGGAGCTTGTCTTAAACCATAAAGTGCCTTAGATAGTTTGAAAACCTTATGTTCATCTCCCTTCTTTTCAAAACCATCGGGCTGTTGAACGTAAACGGTTTCATTCAATTCTCCATGTAAGAAATCTGTCTTAACATCTAAATGGTATATTTCCCAGCCATTTGAGGCAGCTAATCCAATAAGTAATCGCACAGTCTCTATCCGAGCCACCGGTGCGAAAACTTCATCAAAATCTATCCCGGATCGTTGTGCATAACCTTTCGCAACAAGACGAGCTTTGAACTTGTTTATTGTGCCATCTGCATTTCTTTTGATCTTGAAAATCCATTTCAAACCTATTATCTTATCACCATATGGCTTATCTACCAGCATCCAAGTCTTGTTCTTATTTATCGACTTAATCTCCTCTAAACAAGTATTCCTCCACTCTTCGCTATCTTTAGCTTCATCATAACATGATGGCTCGTCATTGATCAACAAGAGGAGTCTCTCACATTCACTATCTGCGACAAGAACATAGTCTTGAAGGTAAGAAGGTGGCTGTATTTGTCGGCTTGTTCTTCGTAAATTTCCTTCCTCCACCGTCGCTTGTTCTTGATCGTCCTCTGTTTCTTCCTCTGTTTCATCTACCATATCACCTACTGTATCATTTTCTTCCTCTTCTTGAGTCCCTAATGACTCTTGACCCTCATTATGACAAAGTCCCCATGTCATATGGAACATTCCCGGTGATCTCGTCTCCTCTTGATTTTCTCCCTTCCAATTCCAAGCACTTTTTTCATCAAAAATCACATCACGGCTAACTACAATCCTTTTGGTCTTTGGATTGTACAAAAGATATGCTTTAGAACCCGGCTCAACTCCTAGATGTATTAGGGCCTGCCTCCGATCATCTAACTTCTTTAGTAACGCGGAATCAATTTCTGCATAAGCTATACAACCGAAAATACGTAGATGACCAATGCTTGGTTTCTTGTTCTTTAAACACTCATATGGAGTTTGTTTTCGTAAGGCTCTTGTAGGCACTCGATTAATCAAATAGCTAACTTTATTGATTAGAAAATATGCTCAAAACTAACCAATACAAGCTTAATGTTCTTCCTTAAGAAACCATATGCTCGATTTCTTCTTATATTTATAGAGATATCTAACACATTGATATCTCTTTACAAGTCCTTTTCTAAATAGGAATTATCTTATTCTTAAATCTATCTAGAATCCTAACTAACTCTTCTTATCTTTAGAATCTTCTATTCTAAAGATATCTTGTGAGAGAAGCAACTTGAAGATTATCCAACATCATGAACCTTTAGATAATGGTGTTTTCGGTGATCCCTGAGGATTCCGAATTTTGATCATAATGATGAGAAAAAGGTGAGGAAGAGTGAAATTTTATTATTATTATCTACGGACATGTTCAGTCACCGACGTCCTACACTTAGTAAGGACTAATAATGACTTGTGCTTCTAGAGAACATATATTTGGAAGATTTTAATTTCATAATGTTTCTCTACACTGTATCAAATTTGTAGTACTAATCATTTCAATGATTTATTGAGTCCGAAGGAAAGCAAGGGAGTGCATGGAGAAAGAAGTCGCCTCTATAACTATAAAGATGTCTATATTATGCTCGACATATATATATTAGTTTACTTCTCAATATTGGGAGAATAATAGTAGTCTCAAATCATCAAAAGATAATGGTAGAGGATTCAATAAACTGAAATATTAATAGTAATTAATAATGCTGACAATACATAGCAACAATTAGCAAAGCGTAACTGTTTCATAATAATAATCATATAATACCGGACCAACCATAATAAGCTTCTCTACATTCTCTTGCCTTCTCCAACATAACCAAACACAAAACACACTTCAAACCAATCGTCTAAAGTCATCATGTTTCTCCAAAACAACAACAACACTTCTCTTTATCACTGTCGTCTCTCTTCTCCTAAACAATCTCCTTCTCCGCCGTAGATACTTTCGTCTACGGTGGTTGCTCTCAATCAAAGGACTTTCCGGGATCTCCTTACGAATCAAACGTTAACTCTCTACTTACTTCCTTCGTTAACTCAGCTTCTCTTTACACATACAACAACTTCACTGTCAATGGAATCTCCGGCGACACCTCATCCGTCTACGGATTATATCAATGTCGCGGCGATCTTTCTTCTAGCTCCGGTGATTGCACAAGATGTGTGGCTCGAGCCGTTAGTCGACTTGGAAGTCTCTGCGTCGGAGCTAAGGGTGGTGCGTTGCAACTCGAAGGCTGTTTCGTGAAATATGATAGTACGACGTTTCTCGGCGTTGAAGATAAGACGGTGGTGGTTAGACGGTGTGGACCACCGGATGGTAACGAGTCGACTCGGAGAGACTCGGTGTTGAGTAATTTAGCGGCGAGTAACAGTAATGGTGGGTCCTATAGAATTGGAGTTTCCGGGGAATTGCAAGGTGTGGCGCAGTGTACTGGAGATCTCAGTGTGACTGAGTGTCAGGATTGTTTGATGGAAGCGATCGGACGGATGAAATCGGATTGTGGTTTAGCTGCTTGGGCTGATGTGTACTTAGCTAAATGCTACGCGCGTTACTCGGCGCGTGGTGATCATTCTCGAGCTAACGGCTACGGTAATAATGCCTTTTTTTTTCTTTTTCTCCTTTGCCTTTGTTTTTAAACTAATTATTAATTGATATAAGTATAATTTATTTTTATTATTTATTAGTAGGTTTCTTTTTATAAGATTGTTTTTTTCGTACTTTTTTATCCGCATAGAATTTGTAATTTATGCATGTCATAATAGTACTTTATGATATGGTATATATTGTTAAAATGTTTATTTTTGTTTGAAATAAATTAAGGTGGGAGTCGAAACAATGATGACGATGAGATACAGAAAACATTAGCAATAATAGTTGGATTAATTGCTGGAGTTACGTTACTCGTTGTTTTTCTCTCTTTTATGGCAAAATCGTGCGAGAGAGTTAAAGGTAAATAAATTGACTCATCCTTAACTCTTCATTTGAATATTATGTAATTGAACATAATCATTCATCACAATCAATTACTTTTATCATTAACGGATTGATTAATAATGGACCCCAAGATAAGGCATTATGAATCCAACTTTGTATTTTTAATATCCTCTATAATTGTTTTTTTTTGTAATATTTCAGGTGGGAAGTGATAATATTTATGTTATGGCCCTTTCGCTTCTCGGCTCATATGTATTATGAAATATATTTTATTTTATTGAAAGAAAGAGTTCAATGCGAAAAAAAAGAAAGAAAAGCGAAGTTATCTTCATATTCTCCACTCAAAAACCCTAAAAGATGTTCTTTTGATTTATGGTTTTTATTTCTCAAATTGTATAGAAATCTTACGCCGTTTAGATTTGTATTCGTATCTTCTTATGTAAGAACATAATATTGACGCAGGCAAAATTTGCTTTTGATATCTCTAACTACTAATTCTCATAATCACTTGCATGAATTTATTGCCATGGCTTTAATGGTAGGTATAGTTGATTCAATTAGATAATTATACTATATAATATATGAATATTTAGTAATTAGAAACTTTTATAAAGTTATAGAATTTATATCAATCATGTTTCATGCGAAAGTTGTAAGAGCATAATGAGTGGAACAATCGGCTTACGTGACACTTTCTCTATCATCAATAATATTGCACTATGTACTAAAAATAGTTTAATATTTGTTTTTAGGGTGGTTTTCTAATTTCTACTTTTGAATAATTTTATGCGTTCAGTGTTATTCTATGCCAAAAGTTGCACCTACACTTAATTTGTTTTGTGTGGCTCATAACAGCTTAGAATATTCATATCTTTTAATACCAAGGCTTTGTTGTTTATTGAACTTTACTTGGGCCAATATGAGATAGCCCATAAAAGCCTTGATCTATCAGTATTAGTACACTATTTGGCCCACTTAGGCCCAATTAATAACTGATGACGTAGTGAGGTCACAATTATCGTCGGCTTAATTACGAAGAGAATCAAAACAGAACCCTAAGAAAAAAACCAAACTCTTGGGACGATAGGAGTATAAGATCATATTCTGGTTTCTTCATAAGATCATAAAGGTGTTTAATTTTTACAGACCGATTTGTAAAGTTTGTAGATTTGAGATTTTTATACGGAGAAGAAGAAGATGGATGACGTTAAAGATAAGCTAAAGGGATTTATGAAGAAAGTCAATATCTCTTCTTCCTCCGGTAAATTCAAAGGCCAAGGTAGAGTTTTGGGATCTTCTCTTCATCAGGACCACCTGTTAATCCGAGTCAGAAACCGTTTAACTCTTCCCAACCTCCGAATCCGACTTCTTCTTCTTCAGCTTCGTCGAATTCAACACCGTTGCCTGAGAAACCAATTTCCTCCGATCAGAAGTTTCCCCGATTCAATTAAAAGCCCAAATCCTGACCCGGGTCGTGCTCCACAGGACGGATTTGACCCCGTTTGGTTCTTTGATTACGTCTTCGAATAGATCTCAGAACGGGTATTCTCTGAATATGTTTGAGTGTCCGATCTGTAAAAATCCATTTACTTCAGAGGAAGAAGTCTGTGTTCATGTTGAGAGCTGTATTGGGAACACTAATGGAGGACGAATCTTCAATTGATAAGGATAATGATAATGAGAACTCTGAAACTGAGAAGCTTGTAGTTGT